>BQNB010052022.1:0-40687 GCA_026074375.1 Tanacetum coccineum
ACTTTAGTTTGGTTATAGTTGCATTTTTATTTTAAAAAATTGGCATTCTCTATAACCTTGGCTCTTAATACCAATCTGTCACACCCCGACAAGGCAGAAACATAAGATGCGACGATATCACTTCATCGCACAAGTTACAAGATCACATAAAAATCATACTCCATGTTATATGACAAGTGTGCCATAGTTTTGAGATGTGGTTTGATAAAAACCCAGTTGATGTGCCATAGTTTTGAGATGTGGACAAGTGTGCTATATGACAGTGAATACATGTAATAAAATAGATACCACCATAGCAACTCCATGCTATCATAGATTCAAGATCCATGAAAACTCCTATAGGATACAGCTACCCACATAGCAACTCATATTATTAAAGATTTAAGATCCACAAGGATTTCCACTAGATATAGATACCAACATACAACTTCATACTAATCTAAGATCCATAGATACCCAGCAATTATAGATGCTATCGTAACATCTCCATTCTACTCTTAGATTCACAGATACATAAAAATTATAGATACCACATAACGGCTTCATGCTACTCTTAGGTCCATAGTTACACAACAAATACATATACCAATACACGCAAAGTTCTCAACTATAAGTTCACACACACCTAAAGCCTACCAGCTAAGCTATTCGTAGGGCGGAAGATCACAAGTTCGCAAGTTTACAACATCATAAGATACCTCACAATTCCATATATGATCCACAACAAGTTCAACTAATCTCATGTCATTCACATAGTAGTCATAGGCACATAACATTGTCTAAAAAGATAAAAAATTTGCACAGTAAAGAAAACAAGTTCCAAATAGATTTGAGTATCATTTTCCTCTAACAGAAAAGAGTTAAAAAGTGGGGCTACGAGAACTCACCTCAAAAGATGATAGTAACTGAACAAGATAACCTCTACACAACAAGCACAGTGGTACCCGATCAAGACCTAATTAATAAGTTCACCTTAGTATTATATTGTACAAAGTTGCCTTGTTGTACAAACGTTTGCATTACAGTTTACAAAAGTTTTCGTTCTTATTAACAAAGTTTTGTATCATGGTTATATGGTAACTAGGTAAAATAACTCGATGCACTTGGGCTAAGTATTATATTAACACATGATGATTGAAAATATAGTCAATGAGTTAGAATAAGATAGAATGTTCAAAAAGATCCGAGGAAGATTTGACGAGGTGTGATTAAGAGTCTAAAGATCAGAAAAGCAAAAGATGAATAACTCCGCAACGATAAAGCATAAATGATATTTGAAGTAAAATAATATTTTATTAATTTGTCTTCTTATCGGGCTAAAAGGGGTAAGTATAATTTCTTTGTCTAGTTCGTATTTTTAAGTTCCATTGCCTCAACCTTGTCACTTAATGTTCAATAAAATCCAATTTCGTCCTTTTGTCAAATAAATAAGAAAGTAGGTCTTTTCAAAATATTTTCTAAGTGTGTTACGTTTCATAAAATTTCGGCATGACCTGTTTGTTTATAAGAGTTTTCCCAAAGTTTTCAAACCTTAATTTAAACCATTTTCCCACTTTAAATAATTTCTCAACAAAACATCAAACTCATATTTTTTTCACATCGATCAGTTAAAACAATATTTCCAATGACTTATCCAAGTCATTTTAGTCCACTCAAGTACAAGTCCATTTTTAGATCCAACAGACAACCCAAATCCAAATACTTTTCTAGTCTACTATGTCGTTGGGCCTTAAGGCCCATTAAAGTTTCTTAGTTAGCGTGATACTATGACAAGTTTAATATAGGTACTTTATTAGGCTTTTCGACCCGATAAGTCCACTATTATCTTTTAAGATTCAAAATAAGTCATAATAGTTCACCAAACTCAACCATAAAATAAGTTCTCTTTAGTTTAACTAAAATAAATTGCCAATAAGCGGAGATATAGTTCAAGGGAATAAGCTGGGACCAAATAAGTCAAGATAAGTCGTGGCCTATCTTAACTTTTGGGCCGAGACCCCCAAAGTCCAAAACAAGCCTTCAAGCACAAAATAAGTTAATAAGTTACGTAAAGGTATAATGGTCTCACGCCAAAGTAATAAGTCACGAAAATAAGCCGTAGCTTAAAACTCTTATTGGGCCGCGAGCCCAATAAGCTCAAAAGTTTCTCCAAAAAGTTCAAAAATAGCTCCGTTTGTATCAAACCTTTTTAGTTCTTCAAATAAGCTTCAAACAAGTTTAGAAAATATCTGTTAATATAAGCCGGGGTTAATAAGTCCTTATTAAGCCGAGGCTTTTGTCCTTATTGGACTGCAAGCCCAATAAGCCCAAGAAGTCTCAAAACAAGTTATAATTATTTTGGTAAGTTCATAATCAAATAAACGACGAAATAAGTGCTCAATAAGCATACGAATAAGCTAGTTTCGAACTAATATATACTCACGATCCCTTATTGGGTCGAGTCCACTTTTAGGCCCATTAACACCATTTTGCAAACAAATAACTCCAAAATATTATCGAAAGTTCAACAAGCTAATAAGCTCTAAATCAAAATATGATAACCAAAGAATCTCCAATAAGCCATAATAAGCCAATGAAAAACATAAGTAGGCCGAGCCCTAATTCGTCTTTTCGGTTCTTGTTGGGCCGAAACCCCACAAAAGCCCGAAACAAAATAAGCACTTCCTAATGAGTCTGAAAACAAAATAAGCACCTCTGACAACAAAATAACCTACAAAATAAGCACCGCAACCTCAAAATTTTGTTGGTTCTTGTTGGGCCGAACCCATGACTCCCTTCTTGAGTTTCGGTTAGGCCAAAACAAACAAAACAAGCCCAAAAACCAAATAAGCCCTAACTAAGCCTATTTTTAAGATAGGTTTCCAAATAAGCATCAATAAGCCCTAGATAACACAAGATATATTACCACAACAACCATGATATAAAGATGACCAACTCTTGTTTCTTTCTTTTTTGCTCACGTCAAAACCAAACGCACACTTTAAGCTCTTGTTTTGATTTTAGTTATCGTTTTTAAAACAAATGCATTGTACAACTAACTTAATATCATGCTAATGACCCTAAAAGTATAATTATTTAAGAGTTTAGACAACTTACAATAAAGGGTTTTCGGATGAGGTTAGAACTTCATAAACAACCTAAATGTTGTTTTTGATTACCCAAGACTACTTTAAAAAATCAACCCTTGAATGTTCTTGACTCTTAAATCTTGATCAAAATTTAAAAATGAGATGTTTCTTGCACCCTTATGGTTCATCCGATTTTAAAAAGAAAGGAAGAGAGGAAGTTTTAGTTGGTGATGTTTAGACATACAAAGTGTGTGTTTTATAGTTAGATATAAGACAAAAGGGAGGACAAGCATGGTGTCTCCTTGTCCCCTTTGTGGTCAATGAAATTGCAAGAGATGGGAGGGTATCCCATGCTCTTTAGTCTTGTGTCGGAAATTTAAACCGAGACTAGTTTAAACGATAATCGGGACCAAATGTTAACAAAATGACTCATAAGATACTAAAACGCGTTAAGATGTTCTAAAGTCAAATAAGAAATTGATTTTAGTCATTGTTCTACTTAAATGTTAAACTCGCATAGTTTTCTGTTTTTCGACTTGTTTCCGAACGTAACTCTAAGCTCGCATTTTAAGACAAACGCTAACAAGAATCATAAGATAACTTATCACTAGATTTACTTTAATTCATTGTTGTGTCGGTACGCGTTGTGTGACGTTTTTCACTAAACGCGGGAAAGCTTCACGGTAACCGTCGAAATGACATCCCAGCCATTTTAGATAATGAAACTTTTGAATCAAAAGTGATTCATCATAAAGATAAGACACTTAATAGCCGGTTAAACCATAACTGCTTTTCATAAAGGAAGTCAACAAAGTCAACTTTGCAGTTTTCTCATAAAATATCAGACTCTTCTGAACACGTAGATAATTAGTCATAGTATTATATTATACTAAGACTCAGAAAAGATCACTGGTTATCACACGTCTTCTCCAAAATGCTCGGGTTCCTCGTCGGTGACCTGAAGATGATTTCTTCTTGCCAATGTCCATTCGAGATTTTTCCACTTGTGCTTGTCTTTCAAAAATTGCCAAGAAATATTGTGCTAAATTCTGAACATGTGTGTGTTTTAAACAATATTCGTACCATCGTCAACCAATCTTCATCATTCTCCCCACTCATAACAAGTGTTTCTTGCACCACCGAATTAAGTTTTTGAACATCTCGATTCATTGGAGTCTACTTTCCCATCAACATGTTCTTGGTACGAGGCATGTCGTTGTTTTTCTTGGCTTGCTCATTGTATACCTCGAGTATTTTATACCAAATCGTATAATTTTTTGATCCGAACACGTTTTTGGATCCTCGGATATTTGAATGAAACATTCTGCCAAAAGAAACTCCTTGCCTTGGGTCCACAAATATCAAGCTCGGGTCCGTTTGGCTTGCGGTTCTTTTTTCTCCTTTTGCTTCAAACAGGTTCCTTTTGTTTATTTCGATGTCGGGGTCGGGACCGCCTCATCTTCTTCTTCTTCGTCTTTTTTTTGTCGGGACCGCCTTTTGCTTCAAACGGGTTGGGAAGCAGTGGCTTTGTTTGGTTGTTGTTGTCGTTGTTGAGAAAATTGGTTATAATGCATTTGCATTTTCCATTGGTTAAATAGAATTTGTTCGTCGAAATTAGCAAATGGGTTTTGGAAGTTGGGATAGTAAGGAATTTGGTTGTATGGAAGTTGAGTGGAAGAGCCCAGATTGTTGGTCGGATTCGAAGACGAGCCTGGAATTTGGTTGAGCCATTTAGTATACTGAAAATCCAATTTGGGTTGGGATTCATTTTGTTGGAGAGAAAAATAAGAGATATAGAAAATAGTATGTTATAAAATATATTGAAAGTGTGTGTGAAGTATGAAATAATAGGGAAGTATTTATAGGATTTGTTAAGGGGTAAAAATGGAATTTTTAAGGGTATTTATTCAAAAATACGCTCCTCTACCATTATATAAACTTTCAAATTTTAAAAAAAATCTTACCGCGGGGATGGTATTTACCTATGACGCGAGTAGTGGTGTGATGCGCCGTTCTCAAGCCTCGGCTGGTACCATGGTGCCAGGCTTAACAGCCATGGTACCGATGCCTCTAAGCCATATAGAGTCTTATCAAAGTATCACTTTTTTGCATGACATTCACCATATCACACTATGTAAATTTGCAACTCGATACTTCTAGAAAGAACTATTAACTACATAAAAAAAGCAATTTCTATGAATTTCAAATTCATGTCTGACATTTAAAACGTCAAAATATGTTCATTATTATTACAATCAAATCAACTACATTAACATGAACGGATACGCAGAGTAAAAAACCACCAAAAAATTATTCATGACTTTTAGGAACGTTTATTTTATAATGTGTTCCCAAAAAGACTTTCCAAAACCAAGCCACACATCCAAAAACATTACTATTTGGAACGGTTGCAAAGAAAGCATTCCAAAATATGTTTTGGTAACGGTTCTTTCAAAAAACGTTCGCAAATGATTGCACATTGGAACGGTTTTTTAATAGCCGTTCTTAAAAGCCATTTCATTTTGAAATACAACCAACAATGGTCGACTTAGAGGTAATACAAGAAAAAGGAGAATGGGTGATGAATGTGTAAGCCTTCAAGCATGTGTACAAGTGTACAATGCACAACATTTGAAATATAATTTCCCTCCAAGTCAATGTACAGCTTATTTAAGCCCAATGTAAAAGTCAATAATTCAAGAAAGTAAAACTAGGTCATTATACCTCCTAAATCACTTTGGGTTCTTACTACCACTTTAGCACAAGGTACAAGCACTTAGTTCATGACTCCTAAACCCTAAACCTAAACCCTAAATCATCTTAAAACTCTAATCTAAAACCCTAAACCACCCGTCACCCCTTAATTCTCTTTTAAAACTATTTCAAACACCTCAAGCTATCACCCTAACACCACCATGACCTCACTCCCATGTCACCATACATTGCAGGCAGCTCCATCACCACCTTGTAAGCTTCTTGTCACCTACTAGCTACCCTTGTTCACCAAGTAAACCACCTCATCACTTCTAGTCCATTCGCTCCCTTACACCTCTCTAAGCTACATTCCTAGCCTTCCTTACTCACCCTCTACAGCCCTAGATCCCCACTCTAAGAATACTTAGCCACCAAGTTAGGAAACTTGTGCACTAAGTCCTTTCTTGCCTATATAAAGCCGAACCAAACACACTCTCAATTCGTCCATTAAACTCTCAACCAAGCTCAAAACAAGTTTTAGCCAAGCCAAGGAAGAAGTAGAAGGTCTCTAGATCAGATTAGAAGCCAAGAAGAACAAAGGAAAAGCCTTAGAACTCATCACCAAGTCGTACGAACCCAAAAACCCTCCTTTTTGACCCATTTTCAAGATTATAAGTCCTCCCCTTGTTCCATAAGCTCATAATCTATTTTAAATCTTTCATAAGCTCTATAAGATCCTATATAAACTTTTGTTTGATCCTTTGAATCACAAACCCATGCGTTTTTGGTTTTCCTAAACCATACGCACCCATTTTGTGTTTTTAAGCTCATACGCCCTTTCCATAAGCTATAGGCTTGTAAACTCTACTTATTTTAGCTTATTCTAATAAGCCATAACCTGCAAAACTCTTTTGGATTTCAAAATATCAAAATTATGAATTTTGGACTTAATTTGCTTCGTGCAAAGGGGTATATATCATAACTTTCTAAAATTTATAACTAGAGGGCTGAAAATGTCATTTTCATAAAGTTATAACTATAAGGACCTATCTTGCCAAGTTTCAAAGTTAAAGGTTTAAATTATATATACAATATATATAAAGGACTAAACTTGTAAAAGTTTATAAACCAAGTGTATATATTGCCATTTTTGTATTCTTAAAAATATAAAATATAATATTTTTACATAAATTAAAAAATATATATTAATATATATTATAAGACTCAATTTTATTAAAACCCGATACATTTATAGCTATTAATCAACGATCAACACATTATAAAACAATTACGTTATATATTTAATGTAACTTATCATCGACTAGCTTTTGAAGAAACTTAAAAATCTTATCATATCATGTTACTAGGGAATTTCATGTGAGGAGTTCCATTTGGGTATTTGTTTTGACGAGTTTGTTAGGTTTACGATTTAAAATGCCCTGACTCCTCAAACAATACTATATGGCCTCTGAATTATGATAGCCCGAACAGTGATACAATATTTCCATAAATTAATAAAGTAATACGTTAAACTTTATGAAGTTTTGAAACATAAACCATCACACTAAAACTTGACATATTACCCCAGGTTACGTGACGAGCCCGTTACTTTCACTTGATATACTTTTACCATCAATCAGATTTACCCTGTTAAGGTGAGTTCATAGCCTCGCATTTTAAATTTTCTAATATTTTCATAAACCGCGAGGGGGATACATGCTATAAACCATGACTGTGAGTGTTTTTCCAACTGTGTGTTATCCTGATTTATTATTTCCTAAGTCACCTTTACTGCTAATATTTCTTAATCATGAACCATTTGTCACTTGCGAGTGAATGCGAATATTGTAGATAGATCTATCAGGGTGTGACGAATCCCGTTGGTGTGCCTATACTTTTGGTACCAATAGCACTATATTTGATAATAATGAAGAACTTTGACAAGTTACCTTTCGACGAGGATATTTATTCCTAAATAATGTCACTAAGGTGATTTCCATGTTTTATGTTTGGTTACATAAGCTTAGGGCAATAATACTGTTTTTCCATGATAATTGTATATGCAATTATTACAAATTATGGGTGTATAACAATGTAACCCACTATTGAACTTGTATTCAAACTGTTTATCATAAACCTATAAATTTCACTCAACCATTGTGTTGACCTTTTTAGCATTTTATCTCAGGAAATTAAGCAACTTATGGCACGGAGTGGCACGGACTTGAAGATTGCTAAATTGTTATCATTCAAACTTTATGTTTCTAGATTTTAGGACATCTCTTTTGTAAAACTCTGATGAATAAATGAATGATAACTAAATTTTCCAAAATGTCTCTTTACGATTCATTTTCTATGATTATGACTATTGTACTGTGAAGTAATACCTTATATTAGCTTCCGCAGCTATATTTGTCAAAATGGGGGTGTTACAGATTGGTATCAAGAGCTACGGTTATAGAGAACAAAGTTAAAACCTTAACTACAACTACTTTTCTTTTTCCATCCAAGAAAGTCCTCTGTGTCACTACATCTCCTAAATAGTATGTAAAGATACATAACTATTATACTATTATATAAATAACTTATGTTATTTACTACTGGGTTGTTAATAGAGTGATGTCTTCTCCCAACCACCCTACTTGCGATATTAAGGATGCTTTTTCCTCTAACTTTCCGAACTATATCCCGGCTTCCTCAAACTATTTCCCAGCTTCATCGAGAAATACTTCTTCTGAATCTTCAAATAATTCATCTGGTTTAGCTCCAATAGCTTCACCAACTCTTTCACTTTTTCATAATGACCTCTATATGAAGGTCATGCAAGCATATGATGCCATTAATCCACCACAAGTTACTATTCTACTCCCAACTATTGTGCCTCCATCTCCAGTGTTATCACTATCACCAATGTTTGATTCCTGAGATTTCTTTCCTCCAGAAGAGATTCCACCACCTAAAGACACTAAGACTCATGTCGAATCACCCATATCAAAATATCTCCATCTTTATCACTAGTATCTTCATCACCGGTTAGGTCAACTACACCATCACCAGATTACCCCTTTGATGAGTCTATCTTCCCAAAGATAGATAACTCATTATGGATCATACCACGACCACTGGGAAGTGAACCATTCCCCGAGGAATCTAATGAGTCACATGCTTGTTTGAATGTTCATTTTTGGATATCTTAAATTCCAAAAAATTTCTGTTATATCATGTAATGTAATACCAAGGGATATGTATTACTTTGTTAGAATTTATGTCAAAAATAAGAATCCATACAATGATATGTCAAATGATTTCAATACCACTATGTATGAAAATTTTGACAATAACTTGTGATATCATTCATATTTTGTAAATGTTGATAGAATGGCTCCCAAAAGGACATCAACATATTTAACATCAACAATGACGCAGACCGCCATCAGGAAATTAGTTGCTGATAGTATTGTTGCAACTCTGGAAGAAGTTGCCAACATAGCCCAGAGGTTAATGGATTATGTACTAAAGGATGGTTCTGTGCAAGGAACCAATCATCACAAATGAAAGTTTGACGATAGAAGGAACACCACCAGCAATGATTACCACCAACAACAGAATATAAGGCAAGAATGATGCCAGGACTGCTGCCACATCGACTAAGAAAAAAAGTATACTAAAAACAAAAGATATGCAGGAAACCTTCCTTGGTGTACAAGATGCACCCTACATCACACATGAATTTGCACTGTCAGGTGTCAGACTTGCAACAAGGTGGGTCATCAGACCAAAATCTGCAGAAACAAAGGACCCTCGGACTACTAGATTAGATTCTAGTTATAACTTTTGTTAGAACCTAACCACGGGATGTGTGGTATAAATAACAACACTTGTCAAATTTTGACTATGTAAAGTATGAAGGCAAGTTGTTTATGATATAATACAATTATAATCCCATTATACCTCACTGTTTTATAATACCATCATCCAAGGTTGCACCTTGATTTTGTTAAACCTTTCAAAATTAATCTTATGCCATTTAAACTCAGTAGTTTTGACGTCATCATTAGTATGAATTGGTTATCCAAGTATCATGCTAAATAAAGTCATCCACATCCTAATCAATGATGAAAACTTTGATTATCCGAGGCGATCGAAGTAAAACTCGACTAAACCTCATATCCTATATAAAAACCAAAAGTTATATATCTAAGGGATGTCAAGTTTTCATAACCCAAGTATTACAAAAAATAACTGGAAGACATACCAGTAGTCAGAAAATTTCCTAAAAATCTACCTGGTCTTCCTCCAGTTCGCCAAGTAGAATTTCAAATCAATTTAATTCCAAGAGCGGCATCTGTAACCCAAGCACCTTACAGATTAGCTCCTTCAGAAATATAAGAACTGTCAAACCAACTTTAAGAGTTAGCAGACCGAGGTTTTATCCAACCAAGTACTTCGCCTTGGGGAGCTCATGTCTTATTGTTAAAAAGAAACACAGATCTTTCAGAAGGTGTATCGATTACCGAGAGTTAAATAAACTTACTGTAAAGAATCGTTACCCATTATCCAGGATTGATGACTTATTCAACCAACTTCAAAGATCTAGTGTTTACTCAAAAATTGAGTTAAGATCAGGTTATCATCAACTGAGAGTAAGGAATGAAGATATTCCCAAGACTGCTTTTAGAACAAGGTACGTACACTATAAATTTCAAGTAATGCCTTTTGGTTTAACTAACGCACCTGCTGTATTCATGGATCTCATGAATCATGTATGCAAACCATACTTGGATAAATCTTTAAGAATGTTCATCGATGATATTCTCATCTACTCTCGTAACAAAGAAGAACACGCAATAATTTTGGAATTAATCAGAAAGGAGGAATTGTATGCCAAATTCTCTAAGTGTGATTTCTGTGTCAGTATCGTGCAATTTAATGTCTCATTATTCTTCTTATGATTTTGGAAAATCATACCACCAAGGAAATATCTTCTACTTAACACTATTTTGATATCATGTTTTATGCTTAAGTAGGATGATTTATAATCATCTTATCGAAATGAATTAGGACGCTTCTTCATTTGAATACGGAAATTATAAACCACCAAATTATAAATTTATAAATTCTCAGTTACAAGGATTGGGACGCCTCTGTTTGTAAATGACAAATTATAAATGAATGGGCTTAAGTGTATGGCATTCGTACAAATAATTTTCTTTCAAACAATTTATGCAAAAAATTCTTTTTCTTTATTTAATTATTACCCTCATACAATTGAGTCTCTAGTCGTAATTTGTTCATTCAAAATTTTCCAAATTTGTATCCGACATGATTGGTGTACAAGCGACTCTCTTACAATTCATAATTTGTTTGAATCATTCCCTGTCATCACTCTGGCATCCAACTAAATCTCAGAACGAGATTTCTTTAAGGTTGAGGGACTATAACAACCCATAATTTTCATCAATGTAATATCCATCTATTATATATATACCACATTTTTACAGGAAAATTTTTGCTTTATCTTATTATGCAACGTAACTTGCATCTCTAAAGTAAACGAGCTCACGCAACCTCTACCAATGCCATCTATATCTATGTTTATATCATGTAAACATCCTAATATGTCAATTCTATATCTTAATATCATTTTTACCAAGTACATTCTCTATTTAACGTACTTTTCAAAATGTTATATCAAAACGAGCATTAAACGTTAACGTTTATATCAAAACCCTAATCATATGTATTGTATACATATAAAAAGAATATGTAAGCCTTCAAGCATGTGTATAAGTGTACAATGCACAACATTTGAAATATACAACTTATTTAAGCTCAATGTGCAAGTCAATAATGCAAGAAAGTCAAACTAGGTCATTTTACCTCCTAAATCACTTTGGTTTCTTACTACCACTTTAGCACAAGGTACAAGCACTTAATACATGACTCCTAAACCCTAAACCTAAAGCTTAAATCATCCTAAAACTCTAATCTAAAACCCTAAACCACCCGTCACCCCTTGATTCTCTTTTAAAACCATTTCAAGCACCTCAAGCTAGCACCCTAAAACCACTAAGACCTCACTAACATGTTACCTTACATTGCAAGCAGCTCCATCACCACCTTGTAAGCTTCTTGTCACCTCTTTGTCACCTACTAGCTACCCTTATTCACCAAGCAAACCACCTCATCACTTCTAGTCCATTCGCACCCTTACACCTCTCTAAGCTACATTCCTAGCCTTCTTTACTCACCCTCTACAGCCCTTGATCCCCACTCTAAGAATACTTAGCCACCAAGTTAGGAAACTTGGGCACCAAATCCTTTCTTGCCTATATAAAGCCGAACCAAACAAACACTCTCAATTCATCCATTAAACTTTCAACCAAGCTCAAAACATGTTCTTGCCAAGCCAAGGAAGAAGTAAAAGGTCCCTAGATCATATTAGAAGCCAAGAAGAACGAAGGAAAAGCCTTAGGACTCATCACCAAGTCGTACAAACCCAAAAACCCTTCTTTTTGACCCGTTTTCAAGATTGTAAGTCCTCTCCTTGTTCCATAGCTCATAATCTGTTTTAAATCTTTCATAAGACCTATAAGATCCTATATAAACTTTTGTTTGATCCTTTGAATCACAAACTCATGCGTTTTTGGTTTTCCTAAACCATACGCACCCATTTTGTGTTTT
This sequence comes from Tanacetum coccineum, assembly GCA_026074375.1. Classification (NCBI taxonomy): domain Eukaryota; kingdom Viridiplantae; phylum Streptophyta; class Magnoliopsida; order Asterales; family Asteraceae; genus Tanacetum; species Tanacetum coccineum. Next base: position 12,447 of record BQNB010052022.1, read on the forward strand.
TAAGCTCATACGCCCTTTCCATAAGCTATAGGATCATAAACTCTACTTATTTTAGCTTATTCTAATAAGCCATAACCTACTAAACTCTTTTGGATTTCAAAAATATCAAAATTATGGATTTTGGACTTAATTTGCAAATGTTTTCATGCAAAGGGATATATATCGTAACTTTCTAAAATTTATAACAAGAGGGGCTGAAAATGTCGTTTTCCTAAAGTTATAACTATAAGGACCTATCTTGCCAAGTTTCAAAGTTAAAAGTTTAAATTATATATACTATATATAAAGGACTAAACTTGTAAAAGTTTATAAACCAAGGGTATATATTGCCATTTTTGTATTCTTAAAAATATAAAATATAATATTTTTATATAAATTATAAAAATATATATTAATATTATAAGACTCGATTTTATTAAAACCCGATACATTTATCGCTATTAATCAACGATCGACGCATTATAAAACAATTACGTTATATATTTAACGTAACTTATCATCGACTAGCTTTTGAAGAAACTTAAAAATCTTATCGTATCACGTTACTAGGGAATTTCATGTGAGGGGTTCCATTTGGGTATTTGTTTTGACGAGTTTGCTGGGTTTACGATTTAAAGTGCCCTGACTCCTCAAACGATACTACATGGCCTCTGGATTATGATAGCCCGAACAGTGATACAATATTTCCATAAATTAATAAAGTAATACGTTAAACTTTATGAAGTTTTAAAACATAAACCATCACACTAAAACTTGACATATTACCCCAGGTTGCGTGACGAGGCCGTTACTTTCACTTGATATACTTTTGCCATCAATCAGATTTTCCCTGTTAAGGTGAGTTCATAGCCTCGCATTTTAAATCTTCTAATGTTTTCATAAACCCGCAAGGGGGATACATGTTATAAACCATGATTACGAGTGTTTTTTCCAACTGTATGCTATCCTGATTTATTATTTCCTAAGTCACCTTTACTGCCAATATTTTTTAATCATGAACTATTAGTCACTTGCGAGTGAATGCAAATATTATGGATAGATCTATCAGGGTGTGACGACTCCCGTTGGTGTGCCTATACTTTTGGTAACAATAGCACTAAATTTGATAATAATGAGTAACTTTGTCAAGTTTCTGTTCTACGAGGATATTTATTCCTCACTAATGTCACTAAGGTGATTTCTATGTTAATGTTTGGTTGCATGAGCTTAGGGCAATAATACTGCTTTTTCATGATAATTGTATATGCAATTATTACAAATTATGGGTGTATAAGAACGTAACCCACTATTGAACTTGTATTCAAACTGTTTATCATAAACCTATAAATTTCACTCAACCATTTTGTTGACCTTTTTAGCATTTTATCTCAGGAAATTGAGCAACTTATGGCACGGAGTGGCACGGACTTGAAGATGGCTAATTTATTATCATTCAAACTTTGTTTCTAGATTTTGGGACCTCTCTTTTGTAAAACTCTGATGAATAAATGAATGATAACTAATTTTCCAAAACGTCTCTTTACGATTCATTTTCTATGATTACGACTATTGTACTATGAAATAATACCCAAAATTAGCTTCTGTAGCTATATTTATTAAAATGGGGGTGTTACAAGGCAATAGAAGTTCACGTCATTGGGAAAAGTGCAGGAAAAATGATTATTATACAACCAGAAACCATCAGAATTACAGACCTGAAACACACCGGCACCAACAAAGCCATGGAAGCGAAGGTATATCACAAATGGACTGCAAGAAGCATCCAAGATCCAAAACCAATCAAGTTTTACTGTATACTGCTGGACCAACAACTAAAGTTTAAGCAATCTATAGGGCAATGTTGGTAGGCTCACATTTTGTTTTATTGTGGTTTGTGGCCTGTTTGAGCCATTTCTTTTTTAGCTTAATCCAAATACAGATAAATATGACCGAAATTTACCCATTCAGCTTGCAATTTTAGACCTATGAAAACACTTTAAGCATTCTCTTTCTTTTTAAAAACTAGCACTTTAGTGTGTGTAATGTAACTCAGTTTATGTTCTTAAACCCATTGGTATGGCAGGTCCAGCATTGAATGGTACATGGTAGGCAGAGTTGCTGAAACACCAAAATTGGTTACGACGGATTGCTCTGCTACGATGGTATAGATACTATTTCAGTTTAAGGAAAAGTCACTTTTTCTTTCTAACTAAATTTGTTGCAGAGTTGCAGTAGAATATACATAATGGGTTTGCCAAAGTTTACACCCTTAAAGGGGGTCACCAAGAGTTAAGTTCTAACTTTTATGTAGCTAACTGTGGTCTAGCTGTTAGACTTACTTTAAATTTTATTGCATCAGCATTTAGCTTATATAGAACAGTAAAAGGAGTATATCTTGCTGATGAGATAGATTGTCGTGTTATTGTTTCCTACGATGATTAGACTTCTGCAGAAACATCACTTAATTCGTTGGACCGAAAACCATGTTCTCATCTTGGAGGTTGTTCTTTGTGTTGGAATATGAACAAATATAAATTATATATGTTCGAGAATTTATTCAAGCCTAAGGGGACACACACGTTAATATGTAAAACAACGTATTTAATATATTAATGTAATATATTAATAGTTTTTAAACAAACGATAGTTAAAAGTTTAACGTGAATAAATATTAGTCGTTAAGACCCAAGCCATCACTGACTTGAATCTGCCTCGTGTATCAATATAATTATGTTTCTTCAAAGTAATTGATACACTATCAAGTTTGGTAGGTCTCCAAACCTAACATGCTAAGGCTTTAACAGCATTGTCCTAATTTTCCCTAACAGCATTAACTACTGCTAAATTTGGCCTAGCAGTATTCTTGTTGATCCCAACTTAAGATCTATTCTTTAGCTTGTAAAGATTAAGTTACTTTGGATAAATCCAAGATAACTATGGTAGAAACTTTATAAATACTAAAGATTATGCAGAATCTACTCTTTAATACTTAGAAGAATATAAATGAAACAGTGAATTTTATGAACATTGATATTACTAAACAACTCCAATATTATTAAGATCAATAATACGATTACTCTGTGTAGTACTAGGGTTTACAACCTTAAAACTATGAAACAAAAATGTATATCTATTGTGATACTCTAACAGGATGACCTAGGATCTCCTTTCATACACCAAGGAGTCCTTTACAAGATAACTACAAATCTTCTAAAATATTAATCTTATACGAATCTTCTAACTATATAAGATATACACTGAATATTTTCTATACATATCTCTTCATACGTCTTATCACTTGATCAGTAGTAATTGTTGGGTTTAAATGACTTCAAGATGATTCTTAGACTTACTACTGCTCAGGTATACATTAGTGCTGTCAAGCATACTTTGTGCTGTTGGTGATATGAATTAAAATTATGCTAAGTAGTTAGTACTGGTAGTATAAAGTTACTACTGCTAGTTACTACTATTAGTATAAATTAGTACGGATAGTATAAAGTTACTACTGTCATGAGAAGTTAAGACTGCTCAGAAATGATGACTGAGTAGTTACTACTACTAGTATAAAAGTCACTACTGTTAGTGTAACTTAATACTATTTACTACTCAGTTAATGCTGCTGAAAGATTACTGCTGCTTCAAGAGTTTCTACTGTCATAAGGATAATGACAAGAGATAAAGATTGATTGGGAAACAAGAATACTTACGAAGATAAGTATTAGTTATTTGTTTAAGAGATAATGTTTGTTTATAGAAAAGATCATGATATTTTAAGAAAGTATTGTAAGCCTTCTAGGACTCCTTGGTATTTAAAAGGAGGTTCTAAGGCGTAGAGTTATACACACAAAAAAGACATCATAATATCACATCGCATTAGTATCTCATAGCTTCAAGGTTGTAAACCCTAGCACTATCTTAGAGTGCTCGTATTAATATATTGAAGCTTGTTGTTTTGGTTAAACATCTGTGTCAAAACATACTCTACGATTGTTATTCTTCTTAGTGATATAAACTAGATTCCGCATAGTTTATATCATATACACAAAGTTTTAATCTTGGTACCTTTGGATTTATTCAAGGATACTAAACCTTATATCAAGCTAAGGAGTTAAAGATCCGTTCATTCAGGACCATCAAGTGGTATCAGAGCTTGTGTGAAGCTTTGATTAAGAAGAAACCAACAATTTATACCAGGTCTATCTCTCATTAATAAGATGGAGGCAGGAACTACTTCAACGATTGCAAAGCTCCCTATTCTTAACCTAGGAGAATATGATCTCTAGTTAATGAGGATAGAGCAATACTTTCTTATGACTGATTACTCTCTCTGGGAAGTAATTCTGAATGGCAACAAGGTGCTGAAAAGAACAGTTGGAGAAATTGAGTAGGAATATGAACCTACTACTGCAGAAGAAAATCAGGATAGAAGGAATGAGATAAAAGCAAGAGGAACTCTGTTGATGGCACTTCCTAATAAGGATCAACTTAAGTTCCATGCATACAAAGATGCAAAACTGATCATGGAAGCCATAGAGAAGAAGTATGGAGGCAACAAAGAATCCAAGAAAGTACAAAGAACCCTTCTCAAGAAATAATATGAGAACTTTGCAGGAACAAGTTCTGAAATAATAGATCAAACATTTGATAAGTTGCAAAAACTCATTAGCCAGCTAGAGATTCAGGGTGAGGTTATTGCACAATAAGATATGAACTTGAAGCTGTTGAGAAGTCTTCCATCTGAATGGAAGACTCATGCTTTGATTTGGAGAAACAAAGTGGAGATTGAAACCATCAGTTTGGATGATCTGTATAATAACTTGAAGATTTATGAATATGAAATCAAAAGATCAACAGGCACAAATCAAAATCCACAAAATTTAGCTTTTGTGTCATCCACCAGCACTATATATATATATATATATAGTGTAACTTTATTTTCAGCATCAAATTAAGTGCGAGAACTGCAAGAACTCTCAAAAACATACATGCACGCCTTCAATAATTGTATTTTTGCACATATGTTCTAAAAAGAACAAATATGCTTTTAAAAAAATATATTTGTTCTAAAGAATTTGATGAGAAATTGGAAATACAATTTTTTTCTTTCAAGGTGTGCATATACGCACCCCTTCAATATATATATATATATATATATATATATATATATATATATATATATATATATATATATATATAAGATATACCGAGCGGATACGAACGGCAAATAGATAATAGCAAGATGGGAATACGCATCTCAAGGCAACATGCAGTACAACTAAGGCAGCATGGCAAAAACTAGGCAATCAATGATGATCTAGATCTTAACACTCGCAAGCATTCTCATAAGTTCAAGGTCAGATCATTTTCAGGTGGTCTTAGCATTTGTATGTTCCTTCCCTTCCCCTAACATAACTTAAGGAAACTACCCCCATCATTTCATGGTCCTTCGTAAATTAATCATAGTTAATCAGGCTATGCGTAATTTTGGAAAAAGTATGAAATGCTCGAGCTAGTCAACTTTTGCCATGTTCGAGGTTTTATGAAAACTTTAGTTTGGTTATAGTTGCATTTTTATTTTAGAAAAATGGGCATTCTCTATAACCTTGGCTCTTGATACCAATCTGTCACACCCCGACAAGGCGGAAACATGAGATGCGACGATATCACTTCATCGCACAAGTTACAAGATCACACTTACAAGTTTTCAAAGATCTAGATTTACAATAGTTCCAAATTTTACATTCTTGATAAGTAAGACCCAAGTCTTTAGGTAACCACCCCAAAAGTGTACGTCCTTGATTTCCTTTTCACCCAATTTCCCTTTGTTGGAACACACCTAAAAATGATACTCGAAAAGGACAACATAAAGTTGGTGAGCACTTAGGTTTGATAACAACCCAGTTGACGTGCCATAGTTTTGAGATGTGGACAAGTGTGTTATATGACAGTGAATACATGTAATAGAATAGATACCACCATAGCAACTCCATACTATCATAGATTCAAGATCCATGAAAACTCCTAAAGGATACAACTACCCACATAGCAACTCATACTATTAAAGATTTAAGATCCACAAGGATTTCCACTAGATATAGATACCAACATAACAACTTTATACTACTCTTAGATCCATAGATACCCATCAATTATAGATGCTATCATAACATCTCCATTCTACACTTAGATTCACAGATACATAAAAATTATAGATACCACATAACGGCTTCATGCTACTCTTAGGTCCATAGTTACACAACAAATACAGATACCAATACACGCAAAGTTCTTAACTATAAGTTCACATGCACCTAAAGCCTACCAGCTGAGCTATACGTAGGGCGGAAGATCACAAGTTCACAAGTTCACAACATTATAAGATACCTCACAATTACATATATGATCCACAACAAGTTCAACTAATCTCATGTCATTCACATAGTAGTCATAGGCACATAGCATTGTCCAAAAAGATAAAAGTTTTGCACAGTAAAGAAAACAAGTTCAAAATAGATTTGAGTATCATTTTCCTCCAATGAAAAGAAGTTAAAAAGTGGGGCTATGAGAACTCACCTTAAAAGATGATAGTAACTGAACAAGATAACCTCTACACAACAAGCACAGCGGTACCCGATCAAGACCTAATTAATAAGTTCACCTTAGTATTATATTGTACAAAATTGCCTTGTTGTACAAACATTTGCATTACAGTTTATAAAAGTTTTCGTTCTTATTAACAAAGTTTTGTATCATGGTTGTATGGTAACTAGGTAAGATAACTCGATGCACTTGGGCTAAGTATTATATTAACACATGATGATTAAAAATATAGTCAATGAGTTAGAATAAGATAGAATGTTCAAAAGGATCCGAGGAAGATTTGACGAGGTGTGATTAAGAGTCTAAAGATCAGAAAAGAAAAAGATGAATAACTCCGCAACGATAAATCATAAATGATATTTGAAGTAAAATAATATTTTATTAATTTGTCTTCTTATCGGGCTAAAAGGGGTAAGTATAATTTCTTTGTCTAGTTCGTATGTTTAAGTTCCATTGCCTCTACCTTGTCACTTAACGTTCAATAAAATATAATTTCATCCTTTTGTCAAATAAATAAGAAAGTAGGTCTTTTCAAAATATTTTCTAAGTGTGTTACGTTTCATAAAATTTCGGCATGACCCGTTTGTTTATAAGAGTTTTCCCAAAGTTTTCAAACCTTAATTTAAACCATTTTTCTACTTTAAATAATTTCTCAACAAAACATCAAACTCATATTTTTTTCACATCGATCAGTTAAAACAATATTTCCAATGACTTATCCAAGTCATTTTAGTCCACTCAAGTACAAGTCCATTTTTAGATCCAATAGACAACCCAAATCCATGTACTTTTCTAGTCTACTATGTCGTTGGGCCTTATGGCCCATTAAAGTTTCTTAGTTAGCGTGATACTATGACAAGTTTAATGTAGGTACTTTATTGGGCTTTTCGACCCGATAAGTCCACTATTATCTTTTAAGATTCAAAATAAGTCAGAATAGTTCACCAAACTCAACCATAAAATAAGTTCCCATTAATTTAACTAAAATAAATTGCCAATAAGCAGAGATATAGTTCAAGGGAATAAGCCGGGACCAAATAAGTCAAGATAAGCCGCGGCTTATCTTAACTTATTGGGCCGAGACCCCCAAAGTCCAAAATAAGCCTTCAAGCACAAAATAAGTTAATAAGTTACGTAAAGGTATAATGGTCCGCGAGCCCAATAAGCTCAAAAGTTTCTCCAAAAAGTTCAAAAATAGCTCTGTTTGTATCAAACCTTTTTAGTTCTTCAAATAAGCTTTAAACAAGTTTAGAAAATATTCGTTAATATAAGCCGGGGTTAATAAGTCCTTATTAAGCCGAGGATTTTGTCCTTATCGAGCCGCAAGCCCAATAAACTCAAGAAGTCTCAAAACAAGTTATAATTATTTTGGTAAGTTCACAATCAAATAAACGACGAAATAAGTGCTCAATAAGCACACGAATAAGCTAGTTTCGAACTAAGATGTACTCACGATCCCTTATTGGGTCGAGTCCACTTTTAGGCCCATTAACACCATTTTGCAAACAAATAACTCCAAAATATTATAGAATGTTCAACAAGCTAATAAGCTCTAAATCAAAATATGATAACCAAAGAATCTCCAATAAGCCAACGAAAAACATAAGTAGGCCGAGCCTTAATTCGTCTTTTTGGTTCTTGTTGGGCCGAAACCCCACAAAAGTCCGAAACAAAATAAGCACTTCCTAATGAGTCTGAAAACAAAATAAGCACCTTCAACAACAAAATAACCTACAAAATAAGCATCGCAACCTCAAAATAAGTCGAATGAGTCATGGGCCGAGCCCATAACTTCCTTCTTGAGTTTCGGTTGGGCCAAAACAAACAAAACAAGCCTAAAAACCCAATAAGCCCTAACTAAGCTTATTATTAAGATAGGTTTCCAAATAAGCATCAATAAGCCCTAGATAACACAAGATATATTACCACAACAACCATGATATAAAGATGACCAACCCTTGTTTCTTTCTTTTTTGCTCACGTCAAAACCAAACGCACACTTTAAGCTCTTGTTTCGATTTTAGTTTTCTTTTTTAAAATAAACGCATTGTACAACTAGCTTAATATCATGCTAATGACCATAAAAGTACAATTATTTAAGAGTTTAGACAACTTACAAGAAAGGGTTTTCGGATGAGGTTAGAACTTGATAAACAACCCAAATGTTGTTTTTGATTACCCAAGACTACTTAGAAAATCAACCCTTTAATGTTCTTGACTCTTAAATCTTGATCAAAATTTGAAAATGAGATGTTTCTTGCACCTTTGTGGTTTATCCGATTTTAAAAAGAAAGGAAGAGAGGAAGTATTGGTTGGTGATGTTTAGACATGCAAAGTGTGTGTTTTATGGTTAGATATAAGACAAAAGGGAGGACAAGCATGGTGTCTCCTTGTCCTCTTTGTGGTCCATGAAATTGCAAGAGATGGGAGGGTATCCCATGCTCTTTCGTCTTGTGTCGGGAATTTAAACCGAGACTAGTTTAAACGATAACCGGGACCGAATGTTAACAAAATGACTCATAAGATACTAAAACACATTAAGATGTTCTAAAGTCGACTAAGAAATTGATTTTAGTCATTGTTCTACTTAAATGTTAAACTCACGTAGTTTTCTGTTTTTTCGACTAGTTTCCGAACGTAACTCTAAGACTCGCGTTTTAAGACAAACGCTAACAAGAATCATAAGATAACTTATCAAAATAAGTTTAGTAACCTCAGTGTAAGATAACTAGATTTACTTTAGTTCATTGTTGTGCCGGTACGCGTTGCGTGACGTTTTTCGCTAAACGCGGGAAAACTTCACTGTAACCGTCGAAATGACAGCCCAACCATTTTAGATAATGAAACTTTTGAATCAAAAGTGATTCATCGTAAAGATAAGACACTTAATAGCCGATTAAACCGTAACTGCTTTTCATAAAGGAAGTCAACAAAGTCAACTTTGCAGTTTTCTCATAAAATATCGGACTCTTCCGAACACGTAGATAATTAGTCATAGTATTATATTATACTAAGACTCAGAAAAGATCACTGGTTATCACACGTGTTCTCCAAAATGCTCGGGTTCCTCGTCGGTGACCCGAAGATGATTTCTTATTGCCAATGTCCATTCGAGATTTTTCCACTTGTGCTTGTCTTTCAAAAATTGCCAAGAAATATTATGCTTAAATTCTGAACATGTGTGTGTTTTAAACAATATTCTTACCATCGTCAACCAATCTTCATCATCCTCCACACTCATAACAAGTGTTTCTTGCACTACCGAATTAATTTTTTGAACATCTCGATTCATTGGAGTCTACTTTCCCGACAACATGTTCTTGGTACGAGGCATGTCGTTGTTTTTCTTGGCTTGCTCATTGTATACCTCAAGTATTTTATACCAAATCATATAATTTTTTGATCCGAACCCATTTTTGGATCCTCGGATATTTGAATGAAACATTCTGCCAAAAGCAACTCCTCGCCTTGGGTCCACAAATGTCGAGCTCAGGTCCGTTCGGCTTGCGGTTCTTTTTTTCTTCGCCTTTTGATTCAAACGGGTTCCTTTTATTTATTTCGACGTCGGGGTCGGGACCACCTCATCTTCTTCTTCTTCGTCTTTATTTTCATCTTCATTTTTGTTGGGACCACCTTTTGCTTCAAACGGGTTGGGAAGCAGTGGCTTGGTTTGGTTGTTGTTGTCATTGTTGAGAAAATTAGTTATAATGCATTTGCATTTTCCATTGGTTAAATAGCATTTGTTCATCAAAATTAGCAAATGGGGTTTGGAAGTTGGGATAGTAAGGCATTTGGTTGTATGAAAGTTGAGTGGAAGAGCCTAGATTGTTGGTCGGATTCGAAGACGAGACTGGAATTTGGTTGTTTGAGCCATTTAGTATACTGAAAATCATATTTGGGTTGGGATTCATTTTGTTGGAGAGAAAAATAAGAGATATAGAAAATAGTATGTTATAAAATATATTGGAAGTGTGTGTGAAGTATAAAATAATAGGGAGGTATTTATAGGATTTGTTAAGGGGTAAAAATGGAATTTTTTAAGATATTTAATTCAAAAATACGCTCCCCTACCGTTATATAAACTGTCAAATTAAAAAAAAAGATTCTTACAACGGGGATGGTACTTACCTATGACGCGAGTAGTGCTGTGATGCGCCGTTCTCAAGCCTCGGCTGGTACCATGGTGCCAGGCTTAACAGCCATGGTACTGATACCTCTAAGCCATATAGAGTCTTATCAAAGTATCACTTTTTTGCATGACATTCACCATATCACACTGTGTAAATTTTCAACTCGATACTTCTAGAAAGAACTATTAACTACATAAAAAGCAATTTCTATGAATTTTAAATTCATGTCTGACATTTAAAACGTCAAAATATGTTCATTATTATTACAATCAAATCAACTACATTAACATGAACGGATACGCAGAGTAAAAAACCACCAAAAAATTATTCATGACTTTTAGGAACGTTTATTTTATAATGTGTTCCCAAAAATACTTTCCAAAACCAAGCCACACATCCAAAAACAATACTCTTTGGAACGGTTGCAAAGAAAGCATTCCAAAATATGTTTTGGTAACGGTTCTTTCAAAAAACGTTGGCAAATGATTGCACATTGGAACGGTTTTTTAATAGCCGTTCTTAAAAGCCATTTCATTTTGAAATACAACCAACAATGGTCGACTCAGAGGCAATACAAGAAAAATGAGAACGGGTGATGAAAGTTTCCCTGGCGACATACGTCGCCGAGGAAAACCCACCAAACAACAAAAATACATCCGACGTGGCACTTATTGTGTTAGACTTTTTCAAATATGACCAAACATTTCCCTGTGGACATGTCGCATGGGAAAGTTTGGTCATAGTTTGACCAAATTTAGTCTTAAATATGTTGGCGGTAAGTTTGCCCGCTGCATTTTCCCTGAGGACATATCCTCGGGGAAACATTTGACCATATTTGATTGTAGTTAACGAGCTTCATTAGTGGTAACAATATGTGGGTGACGTGGCCCAAACTTTTCTCGACGACATGTCGCCTGGGAAAACCTTAATTTGACTATGTTCGATCATTACGTGGCCTAAATACGATGTCGATACTTTTGGCGGGGTGTTGCCCGCCAAGGTTTCCTCGTCGACTTGTCCTAGGGGAAAATTTAATGTCTCTAGGGAAAAGTTTTACCAAGTTTGGCCGCGTTTCACTAGTGCAATTAACATTAATGACGGTGGGGTTGACGTGACATTTTGTTTTCCCGTGACTATATCCTAGTGTTAAACCACAAAACCACTTGTTATTTTTGAACATTTAAAACTGCTATTAAGGTTTGTTACACTCTCAAAAGCACGTTGTGCGGAATTAACTAACAAAGAAGTAAAACATACGAATTACATTACAAATCGATAAACGTTCAAACATTAAAGCATACGAATTACATTCCAGATGACAAACTACTCCAAACCAAGTTTTCCCATGTCAATGTAAATTTCGTGAAGTAGTGCAGTTGAATTAAGTGTGTGTTGTTCTGGATGCATATACATTTCTATTGTTGCCTCGAGTACCTTTATCTTTCCAAGAAAGAGTTTGTAATTTGAGCACTCTGCATCTTGACTCCTCCCTTAAACATCTCATGTACAACGATACCATCTCGACTCCTCCGTTGAACATCTCATGTATAACGATAGCATCTCGACTCATCCGTTGAACATCTCATGTATAACGATAGCATCTCGACTCCTCTGTTGAACATCTCATGTACAACGATATCATTTCGACTCATCCATTGAACATCTCTTTTATAACGATAGCATCTCGACTCCTCTGTTGAACATCTCATGTATAACGATACCATCTCTACTCCACCATTGAGAGCTATGATTTTTTGCACCATAAATGATTTTCCAGCATACGAAAATCTTTCAGGATATAGTACAAAAGGTAAATTAGCTTGTCCTGTGTGTGAAGATCAAATGATTCGATTAAGGTTACTCAATTGCAAAAAACATGTGTTCATGAGTCATTAAAGATTGCTTCATCATAATCACGCGTATCATAAAAATAAAAAGTTTTTAATGGAACATCAAGTTTCGAAAGGTAAGGGCACGATTTGATGGACGTTTAGAATATTCACGGGTTGAAAATTTAGAGATTAAGTTTGGAAAAGGAAGTCCACTAGAGAAAGGAATTTTGAAAAAAAATCAATATTTAGGGAATTACCTTATTGGAAGCATTTGGAAGTTCGACATTGCCTCGACGTGATGCATATCAAGAAAAATGTTTGTGATTGCTTAATACGATTTTTGTTGAACATTCCTAGGAAAAAAGGATGAGGTTAATGTTCAAAAAGACATGGTCTAAATCTAAATCCGATTAGAGCTTGCTCTTGTTGAGAATGATCAAAAACACACTTATCTACAATGCACGTTTTACACCACGTCTAAAGCAGAAAAACGCAATTTTGTCAATGCTTACCTGATATCAAGGTTCCCTCTAGTTATTATGCAAATATTAAGAGACTGGTTTTCGTTAAAGACTGTAAGATCCTTAGTATGGAGTAACACGAATGTTATGTTTTAATGACACATATGATTCCTATTGCACTTTGTAGCTTACTACCAGAACACATCACTCATTCACTATACCATTTTTTAAGTGTAAGTGGGTGTGCAACGAACAATGTCTTAATGTTAATGAACGAGGTTTTACATTTGTCGATCTTGCGACAGACAGTTATGCATCTGAACCTTTCATTCTCGCTAAACTAGCAACTCAATTGTTCCATGTTAAGGACCAAATAGAGAACTCAAGGGCATGTCGTCTTGCAATGTAAATGACACATACTTAGTGTTGATGACCTTGTCGACGAGATGAATACGACCACTTTGACGAGCTACCACCATTTTCTACTGGTATCCTTCCCAAGGATGCTGATAATACTAGCAATACATACCTACGATCTGAACATGATAAAGGCTTGTGGAATGATAAACCCCGTTGCAAAAGAAGGTTTGATATTATATAATTTTTTTAGTTAAATTATTTTGGAGTAATATATCTTTTATTATTATTATTATTTATAGACCGTATAAAACAAAAAACCAAATTTTTTTAATTTGCAGAGATTGCGTTGCTTTGAAGTTAAGACATTCATATTCTCTTCATTACAAGAAATTTAAGAAGACATTTTCAGTTTACTTAATTTTTTCAAAGATATCTCTAATGACTTTAATTATTTCAAATTTACAATTTGATTATAGTAATACTATGCACCTCCCGTTTGTTAATTATGTAGCTCCTGTTTGTTTAAATACCAGTGTGAAATAGGGTGTTCGTCGATTCGCGATTTAATCGAATTCAAAATATAGTTAATCTAACCTAAAACCAAATTTGAATTCGATTCGGTTTTTGGTTATTACCCAAATTCTAAACACCCCTTGTGAAATTTTTCATCAAGATTCGAATCAAAATGCCTTTTTGTGATTTCGATTATTAGGAACGTTTTTGTAAAAAAAGCGTTTCCAAAAGTGAAAATATTTCAATTATCAAGAATGATTAGACTAAATCCTTTTCTTCCCTCCATCTACACAATTCCTATCTACTTTTTGTCTTTTCCCCAAAAACCCTTTGGTGGAAACCATAACAGCCATACAAAACTTCAATCTTACCAAAACCATAGTCCCATTGTATAAACCACAACACCCATACGATATTTGTCTTTGGGAAATCTTTAGGATTTATTTTCTACTCTTGCATCTAAGGTAACATTCTTTACTCTAATCTTATTAAAAAGACATACTTTGTATTTGTTAAGAAAATAAATTCTATCAATTCATAACAAATAGTCATATTTCATTAGGATCTAATGAGATACTACGTATGTTTATTCATAACAAAGCATGTTGCACAAAAGTTCAAGGCATATAAGTCATTTTAATAGCTTGATTTGCATAACAACCACTAGCTAATAGAATGTAACAGAATTAGGTTATACTCCGTATTTCATTTCCAATAGTGAAAGTTTAAATTTGAGGACGATAATTAAAGATAACTTCTTTTCTTCCTAAGACAACATTTTGTTACTCTTCTTCCAGTAGTGAACGTTTAATCACAGATCCGTTAAACAACATGCGTTTCTTTTTTGGGTGCTCCCGGTAGTGAGAGCTCCAGATTCGCAATGATTTTTCTTGGGGTAACCACAACGTGGCTTCTCTTGGCAATCAAAACCTGTAACATAAACAAAACTAAATTAAGAGAGAGTGAGCGAAGAAGAGGATCATGAGGAAGATGTTGAAGCAGAATGAGTTTTTGATCAATGTACGGGGTCAAGACAAGAGCCTGATTCAGTTTAGTTTACCGCGAATATATGAAAATAATAACCGAAACCGAACCATGAAAAATGATTTTTTTCTGATTCGAATTTTTTTTGTTTCCGAATTAAAGGGGTTAAGTAAATAGATATAAACAAAACAAATAGATCAATATGCATAAGTAAACGGAATAGAATCACCATAACATGTGTAACAAAGATATCATATATCATAAGAGCTGAACGAAATAAGTAGCCCAACGAAATAGGTAGCAAAACGAATTAGGTAGCAAAACGAATTAGGTAGCCAAACAAAATAGGTAGGTAACCAAACGAAATAGGTAGGTAGCCAAACGAAATAGGTAGGTAGCCAAACGAAACAGATAGCTAAACGAAACAAATAGCCAAATGAAACAGATAACCAAACGAAATAGATAGATCAAACATATGTAGTAATCGAAAGGGAATCAGAGATTTTAGATATCATCAGAACTGAACAAATAAGTAGTCAAACAAAACATATAGAACTGCCCCACGAGCTCGAAACGAAAGTCTAATGCATGCCACACGATTAGACTAAATAATCCAACATACATCATATCATATCATATCATATCACATCAAATTGTACATGGGAGCTGTAGACTCCAGATGTACCCTACCAAATGTACAATGGGGTGTTGGCACCACACTGATTCGTTCACCAAAATGAAATGAAACGAAGTACATAGGATGCATCCATACGCTCCTTACAAATCAAATCATATATGGACAAGTGCATAATAGAGAACACAAAACAAAAGGGAACGCCGTGGACTGATCACATCGCCACAGATAGTGTCACGCCATTGGTGCCTCAATGACGCGGCCATTGTACCTCCATGGCTAGTTAGCCTGGGCATCAGAACAAAACAAAGGGTTCATATAGCATATCGAAACGAAACATATTATGTCCAAAGAAGATCATGTCCAAACAAAACGTATAAGTTCATATCATGGCAATATCAAATGAAGTATGGATCAAACAAATTCAAAGGGCTCAACGAAGTTATCAAATAAAGTTGCAACGAATAACGAATCATAGGATAGGAAACATAAATAGGGATTTTAGTGAGGCAAATAGATACAGAACAAAAGTCATGAGAATACTTAAAAGAAAGGATAGAATATCTGTACGAACATATAAGGTTTGAAGAGACAGTAGATATAACCATACGAATAACAAACAAACAAAACAACCCATAAATCAAATAATAGTAAAGAGAAGTATGTATCAAGAATATCCGTACGAATAATCAAACAAACAAAACAAGTGGTATATCATAACAATAGTAAAGAAAAAAAGGTGAGGAATATCCGTACCTTAAAAGTAAATCAACGCGTATATGAAAACTAGAGTTATTCCTTCTTCAAAGCATCTACACAAATTAAGAGCCAAATATTTTAAAATTATATCTACCACTTTTTATGATATTCTAAGGTTGTTCTGTTTTTTTTATATAATTCATATTCATTACTTTTGTCTTCCTAGTGGCGAAATCAGTAGATTTGTAGAATAATTTACTAAACAATCTCAATATAATACAAATGATGTCATGAATTAATATCAAGTAGTGTAAACATTTTATTAAGAATGTAAGCACGTCAACATGCACTATTTGCAAAACAATTCTGAAAGCTACATCTAGATTACTTAATACTTATTTTTGTTTTTCATGCAAGGTTCCATCTATACGCTGGTATTCATGCATACTCATGTAGGTATGGTTTTATTTTCACTTATACTTAGTCCTCTTTCTTTCTTTAAATCTATGACTTATGACTAACCAGTCAGGGTGATTGCTAATAAGTAGGACGATGAGGGCATACCTCAAAACGATAGATCAAAACCGAAACAGAGCACAAACACCGACTCTAACGCGAACACCTGCTTGCACGCGAACACTAAGGTTCAACGAGACAAAACCGAACCCAATACCCAACGAACACGAACAACTAACCGTACCGATCGCGGACCGAAGAACCTTATTCCCACACGAGCCAAAACCAATTTTGACCATGAACCAAAATCCAAACAGAACTCGAACAAAACCTAAACTTTGAGTATGTACATGGACAAAAACTCAAACAAAATTATGCCTACGTGAACCCAAAACTTTGATATGAACCCGAGCCGAAGCCAACCCAAAATGAAGTTCTAACCTTGAAAGATCAACGTGGAGCTAGAACTATTCATGGCCGCAAATACGAGCACGAACAACACTAACACGAACTTTAAACTCAAACCTTGTCTGAGCCTACTTTCACTACGTGTGATTATTTTTATATTGTTTGTGTATATATCTTAGAGATTGTAAAACAATGTAGTATATATAGATGTGCATGTAATGTATATGGAATGATGCATAACCGACGGCTCGAATTAAGGGAATGTGGAAAGCGGTTTTGATGACTTCTTGACTAATTCCATGTTTGACCGCATATCATAATCAAAGCGTTTAATTTGCATTTTAAATGCTAAAGATTTGAGATTTTATTATAGTTATGGACATGCTAAAATTACTTCAACTTTATTTTTGTAAATGATCAACATATATTAGAGACTAAACAAACTTAGTATGAATATTAGTTCGGTTACATGGGAACGTCTTTGAGTGCTTCCAAATGATTAATTATTTACCATTTTATTTATTGACTTTTAAATAAATACTTAATTGATCAAGCCTTGAGCTAAATTGTGTTAAACCGTTTTGTTTTTCTTTAAAGCCCATTAATTGAAATTCAAACTTAGTACACAAACTTAATTTCAGTTATGAATGATATGATAAATAAATAAAAAACGTCATACACTAAACGTTACAATTGACATGCTAGCTATTAATATACTTATTAAAATAAATACCATTATGCTTATATTATATTTAGGGGTATTATAATTCTACCACCCTTAAAATAATAATTTTGTCCTTTTTTTTTTCTTTTTTTTGTTTCTATATTGGGGGTTTTCTCAAAATTGATCAAATCCTTCAATTGTACATATCAATAACAAAAATATGAGTGTACGTTCGACCATTTTTTAAACGGGTACATATATATATGACTAAAATATTTAAATTTCTTAGGTGTTATAAAGTGGGTGTGCAACGAACAATGTCTTATTGTTAATGAACGAGGTTTTACACTTGTCGATCTTGCGACAGACAATTATGCAATCAAACCTTTCATTCTTGCTAAACTAGCAACTCAAGTGTTCCATGTTAAGGACCAAATAGAGAACTCAATGGCATGTCGTCTTGCAAAGTAAACGACACATACTTAGTGTTGATGACCTTGTCGACGAGGATGAATACGATCACTTTGACTAGCTACCACTATTTTCTACTGGTATCCCTCCCAAGGATGCTGATAATATTAGCAATACATACCTACGATCTGAACATGATGAAGGCTTGTGGAATGATAAACCCCGTTGCAAAAGAAGGTTTGATATTATATAATTTTTTTAGTAAAATTATTTTGGAGTAATATATCTTTTATTATTATTATTATTTATAAACCGTAAAAAACAAAAAACAATTTTTTTTAATTTGCAAAGATTGCGTTGCATTGAAGTTAAGACATCCATATTCTCTTCATTACAAGAGATTTAAGAAGACATTTTCAGTTTACTTAATTTTTTCAAAGATATCTCTAATGACTTTAATTATTTCAAATTTACAATTTGATTATAGTAATACTATGCACCTCCCGTTTGTTAATTATGTAGCTCCCGTTTGTTTAAATACCAATGTGAAATAGGGTGTTCGTCGGTTCGTGGTTTAATCGAATTCAAAATATAGTTAATCGAACCGAAAACCAAATTTGAATTCGATTCGGTTTTCGGTTATTACCCAAATTCTAAACACCCCTTGTGAAATTTTTCGTCAAGATTCGAATCAAAGCGCGTTTTTGTGATTTCGATTATTAGGAACGTTTTTGTAAAAAAAGCATTTCCAAAAGTGAAAATATTTCAATTATCAGGAACGATTAGACTAAATCCTTTTCTTCCCTCCATCTACACAAATCCCATCTACTTTTTGTCTTCTCTCCAAAAACCCTTTGGTGGAAACCATAATAGCCATACCAAACATCAATCTTACCAAAACCATAGTCCCATTGTATAAACCACAACACCTATATGATATTTGTCTTTGGGAAACCTTTAAAGATTAACTTAAACCATATAAGCATGGGATTTATTTTCTACTCTTGCATCTAAGGTAACATTCTTTACTCTAATCTTGTTAGAAAGATATACTTTGTATTTGTTAAGAAAATAAATTCTAGCAATTCATAACAAATAGTCATATCTCATTAGGCTCTAATGAGATACTACGTATGTTTATTCATAACAAAGCCTGTTGCACAAAAGTTCAAGGCATATAATTCATTTTAATAGCTTGATTTGCATAACAACCACCAGCTAATAGAATGTAACAGAATTAAGTTATACTTCGTATTTCATTTCCAATAGTGAAAGTTTAAATTTGAGGACGATAATTAAAGATAACTTCTTTTCTTCCTAAGACAGCATTTTGTTACTCTTCTTCCAGTAGTGAACGTTTAATCACAGATCCGTTAAACAGCATGCGTTTCTTTTCTTTTTTGGGTGCTCCCAGTGGTGAGAGCTCTAGATTCGCAACGATTTTTCTAGGGGTGACCACAAAGTGGTTTCTCTTGGTAATCAAAACCTGTAACATTAACAAAACTAAATGAAAAGAGAGTGAGCAAAGAAGATGATCATGAGGAAGATGTTGAAGCAGAACGAGTTTTTGATCAAAGTACGGGGTCAAGATAAGAGCCTGATTCCGTTTAGTTTACCGCAAATATATGAAAATAATAACCGAAACCGAACCATGAAAAATGATTTTTTTCCGTTTCGAATTTTTTTGTTTCCGAATTAAAGGGTTCGGCTCGATTAGTCAATTTCTTGGATTTTTTAAACACTTACTAACCATCGCTAACTGTGTATAGAAATGCAACTACACTTCTTAAAATTAAACGCCTCCAAAAATTTTAGAATTTTTAGTCCCTCCAAAGCGTCCCTCCCATCCCACTATATTGACTATTTCCTCTCCACACATATCACAACCATAATCACTCACATATCCTTTGCAATTATAAATGCACAAAATCAATTTCAGTTCATACAATGTTGTTTTACATATGAACTTCTACCTACATTACAATGTTGTTTTTGTATATGTTAATCGATCATTAATATTATTTATTTGCTTATACTTATTTGGGATGTTTACAATTACAATAACAAATTTAGCTAATGAATCATAGTTTATAGTGGTTTAAAAAATCAATTTGACCCCAATTGATGGTGAAATTGTTTTTTCTATCCTCATTTTAGATGGATTGAATGTTCTTAATTATGAGTTTTACATCAGTTATTTGAGAACATATAAGTATTTAATTATTATAATAAAAAAATAAAAGGGGTGTTCTAGATAGATATGTTTTACACATATTTAATTATGAGTTTTACATCAGTTATTTGGCATCAAATGGATATTATTTGCACATATTTGTGATGATTGGTTAAAATGATAATGTACTGAACCAATTTCTATCGAAAAATAAAGCCAAATAAGAATCATATCAAATAAGAAAAAATAAGAATCATATCAAATAAGAAAGAATAAATCATATTTTTAAGAAAAAAAACATACAACTCGCGCGAATTGCTTAGAAAGGGGGGAGAGGTTCGATAGATCCTTTTGATCTACTCCACAAATAATCTTTGCAGTTAAATCATCAGGGAATGAGTCAAATGAAGACATTTGAAGATGATAGGAATAGGATCGAGAATGATTGTCGAATGATTGTAGGAAAGTGTTTTCATCTTTAAGTATTGTAACATCGGAACATTAAATGATGAAAACGCTCCTTTAACATTAATTCATGAAGATCTTCAGAGATAATATCATACCCCATTAACATTATAATTCTACCACCCTTAAAATATTATAATACCCCTAAATACAATATAAGCATAATGGTATTATTATTAATAAGTATATTAATAGCTAGCATGTCAATTATAACGTTTAGTGTATGACGTTTTTTATTTATTTATCATATCATTCATAACTGAAATTAAGTTTGTGTACTAAGTTTGAATTTCAATTAATGGGCAACAAAATGGTTTAACATAATTTAGCTTAAGGATTGATCAATTAAGTATTTATTTAAAAGTCAATAAATAAAATGGTAAATAATTAATCATTTGGAAGCACTCAAAGACGTTCCCATGTAACCGAACTAATATTCATACTAAGTTTGTTTAGTCTCTAATATATGTTGATCATTTACAAAAATAAAGTTGAAGTAATTTTAGCATGTCCATAACTATAATAAAATATAAAATCTTTAGCATTTAAAATGCAAATTAAATGCTTTGATTATGATATGCGGTTAAACATGGAATTAGTCAAGAAGTCATCAAAACCGCTTTCCACATTCCCTTAATTCGAGCCGTCGGTTATGCATCATTCCATATATGTTACATGCATATCTATATATACTACATTGTTTTACAATCTCTAAGATATATACATAAACAATATAAAAATAATCACACATAGTGAAAGTAGGCTCAGACAAGTTTTGAGTTTAAAGTTTGTGTTAGTGTTGTTCGTGCTCGTGTTCGCGGCCATGCATAGTTCTAGCTCCACGTTGATCTTTCAAGGTTAGAACTTCATTTTGGGCAACTGCCAAGGTACAGACAGTTATAATTTTGGGCAACTGCCAAGGTACAGACAGTTAATGAAGTGCGACAGTTATAAGCCCTAGTTGATAAGAAGAGGGTTATTGTTACGGAGTCAATCATAAGGAGAGATCTCACATTAAGAAGATGCAGAATGGAATGATTATCTTCCAGATTTAAAATGCTAACTATCTTTGAAAGAATTGGACCCCCGATATGGGGTATGAAAAACATTCTCTAAAAGCTTACATTTTAAAAAGCCTTTTTCTCTCCAAGTGGAAGTATATATTCCTACTATACCTAATGCTTAAGTGGCTAAATCCACTGCATGGAATGAGTTTCAGTAGTTCTATGTCTTCTTTGATCATATGCTTGGCATCTAATCGAGAAGTTCAATCTTCTAAGTAAATCTTTTGATGCAATGGTGGGAACACTTGATGGCAGGATCCAAATTCTTGTTGTAACTACATTTCTCCAAGTTTCATT
Source organism: Tanacetum coccineum (assembly GCA_026074375.1). NCBI lineage: Eukaryota > Viridiplantae > Streptophyta > Magnoliopsida > Asterales > Asteraceae > Tanacetum > Tanacetum coccineum. Next base: position 34,580 of record BQNB010052022.1, read on the forward strand.
AATCCACCAATTGGGAAATATGTTACCTCCACAAGAAGATTTTTGTTAATCCCTTTCACACAAAGAAAGTTTTTGCCAATATAAAGAGAGCTGGAAAGGATTTCTCATGGGGAAATAAACACCTTTAATTTGATACCTATGAAGGTTTCAACCAGGTGAAGAATTGGTGATGATTCAGATCATCCATGTGATTCCACTCTAATACCCATTATTAATTAACCATCTTCATCTTCCCAACCCAAGAAGGATAAACCATCTAAGAAGGCTTAGAGATAGGAGGCAGAGGTTCCTCAAGATAAGGCAGAGCATGAGGAAAGTGTACCAACACCTTCCAATGATCCACAACCTAGTGGTGAGGATAACATGCAACTAACTGATTTGATGGTTTTATGTACCAAATTGCAAACACAGGTTCTTGATTTACAAAAAGCAAAGGATGCTCAAAAAAGCTTTAAGGATGATGCTCTTTGAAGAAGAGGATCCAAAGGTTAGAAAGATGGAAAATGTCAAGACCTACAAGTTTGAAAAGACTCAGAAAAGTTGGTATGTCTAGGAGAGTTGAGTCCTCTGTAGACCAGGAGAGTTTGGGTGTTCCTGAAGATGCATCCAAACAGAGGGAGGCTATTACAATATTGGATGCAATGTTGAGGTAACTTTAGTTGATCAAACTCGAGTAAGGCAGAATGATGACTTGATATTTGATACTGGAGTTTTGGATGCTGTTAAGATGCATGTGGAAGCTAAGGTTGATGGAAAAGATGACTAGAGTAAGAAGCTTGATGATAGTACTACTGGTGAGGCAGTTACTACTGCTGGTATTGATGATACTGCTGGTGATAATAGTGATGTTCCTACAACAAATGAGGAAATCACTTTGGCTCAGACACTTATACAGATTAAAGAAGCTAAGCCTAAAGTTGTTACTACTGCTGCTACAACAGCAACAACTACAAGACCCAAAGATAAAGGGGTGGTTGTTCAGGAGACAAGTGAGTTCAGAGTTCCATAAGAGATAAAACCTTCAAGTTCTAAAGATAAAGGAAAAGGTATTATGATTGAGCCTGAAGTTCCTTTGAAGAGAAACATCAAATGATCTTTAAGAACAATTGTAAGAGATATTCAAGCTAAGTTGGATGCTAAATTATTAGAAGAGCAAAAGCAAGTAAGGAAATAAGAAGAAGAAGCCAACATAGCATTGATTGAGTCATGGGAAAATACACAAGCTATGATGGAGGCTGATAGACTGCTGGCTGAGAGACTACAATCAAAGGAAAGAGAGGAATTGACAGATGAGGAAAAAGCAAAACTGTTCATGGAACTGATGGAGAAAAGAAGAAAGCATTTTGCTGCACTTAGAGCACAAGAAAAGAGAATCAGACCTCCTACCAAGGCATAAAAGAGAACTCAAATGTCTACTTATCTTAAGCACATGGGTTGATATACATACAAACAACTAAAAAGAAAGAGTTTTGATGAAATTCAAAAGTTGTTTGATAAGGAAATGAAGAGAGTAAATACCTTTGTAGCTATGGGTTCTGAGGTACAGGAAAACAAAGAAAAGAAGGAAGAAGGTATGGAGGAAACAGCTAAAGGTAGCAGAAAGAAGATGCTTGGAAGGAAAAGAGCAGGGAAAGAACAGCAGAAAGAATCCTCAAAGAAACAAAAAGTAGAGGAAGAAAAAGAATTAGAGGAAGTTGATGTAGATGATGAAGTTGAGTTAAAGAAGCTTTTGGTGATTAAAAAGGATAAAGATATAGCAATTGATGTTATACCACTTGCTACTAAATTACCAGTGATTATTGATTATAAACTTCATAAAGAAGATTATTAGAACATTATGATTTGATAAGAGCAATGGAAGTTCCAAAGATCTCTTAATGATAAGGATGCTACAAGGAATAATCGAGAAGACTTAGAAGCTCTAGGGAAAAGTGTAAGGCAAAGTTTATGGTGATACAATGCCTGAAGATGAAATTTAAAAAGAGTGTTGTATGGATATTTGAGAGTTATGTTTTGAACCAGACATAAAAAGTGATGTATTGAGAATGTTGCAAGGATACAGTGAGAACTACTTGGAAGTTGATAGATTCATCTGGAGTTCACTTTGTAAGATTTGATAATCTCATATTTTTATGTTTGGTTTGAAAGAAGAACCCTCACACCAATATACCATTCACCATATGCTCTACAAGAAACTTCAAACTGATCACAAGAATGAGAATGTGTTATCAATTTGCTAAAGCTTATGAAAAGCAGCAAAAAGGAAAAATGAAAGGTTTGAATCATCTTCCTGAATGTGATGAAACTTTTAAAGAAGAAACATGAAGATTCAGATGAGAACATCAAGTTTAGGGGAGGATTTTTGGGTCCTTAAAAGACTCCTTTATTCTAGAATTGTTACTGCTGCTCAGTGTACATAATGGAAAATTATGCTAAGTGGTAGTACTGGTAGTGATAATGTTACCACTGCTAGTAACTACTGAGTTAGTATAATTTAGTACTGAATAGCATAAAGATACTGCAATAATATTAAAGTTAAGATTGCTTCAGTGTTGAAGACTAAATATAAGGTAAGGTAGTAGTGCTGTTAGTAGTAAAAGTTAAGACTGCTAGTACAGGTTATTACTGTTAGTGTATATTAGTACTGATAGTACTAATATTACTACTGCTTATGTTTATTAGTGCTGGTGGTGGAAAGATTATGACTGTTTAAAGACTTTCTACTGTCAAGAGGATAAAAACAAGTTAAAGAGATACAAGATATTTGAGAACAAGAATGCGTGTGAAGATAAGTGTTGAGATATCTTATGTACAAGATATCACTTGTATTTATTTAGAAGATTACGTTTATGTTTAGAAAAGATTAAGATATCTTAGGAATATATTGTAAGCCGACTAGGACTCCTTAGTCTATAAAAGGAGGCTCTAAGGCATTAGTTGAGACATCTCAATAACACATCTATCACATCTATCTTCACAAACACACATACACAGATCCAGAGATTAAGAGTCTTGTAAGCTTCAAGGTTGTAACCCTAGTACTAAGATAGAGTACTCGTATTATTATCATTAATAATATTGAAGCGTTTTGTTACATCGTATGTTCATTCATTCATATTCACTGTTTCATTGATATATCTTCTAGATATTAAAGAGTAGATTCCGCATACTCTTTGATATACACACAAAGTTTCTACTATTGTTATTTTGGATTTATCCAAGGTAACATACTCTTTACAAGGTAAGGAATCAATCTAAGTTTGGGATCATCAATGACCGTATGGAAAGGGCTGCCACTACTGTCTCTAGCATAGAGGCAGGACAGGACAGTGGTACCATTAATAAGACCCAATCCATGATAACACCAGCTAGGCCTAGTTCTCTAAGAGATAGCTCAGAAGGTGGTCCCGGGTGCCACGTTACCATAGGGGATACTCCTGTTCAGACTTGATCTAAAAGGGTATTTACATTACCCAGTGATTCACCTCTCCCAAGAGTTAACACACTTGGAAGTGGTGAGGGCAGTATGCAACAAAACAAATTAATGAAACTTTGTATAAAATTGTCTGAAAAGGTTACTAGCTTGGAATCTGATTTGAAGCAGAAAAAGCTTGTTTATGATGTTGCACTAACCAAGTTGATCAACAAAGTCATGAAGTTAGAAGACAAGGCTTAGTCCAGAATAACTAGAAGAAGACAAAGATTGGTTCTCTCTGATGATGAAGAAGATTTGTATGTAGAGGATGCACCCAAACAAGAGAAGAAGATTGATATGGATGTTGGAGATGTTTCTATTGCTGGTGCAGATATTAATGCTGCTAGTGTACTAGTTTCTACTGCTGGTGTAGGGGTTAGTACTGCCAGTCCTACAGTTAGTACTGCCAGTCCTACAATTAATACTGCCAGTCCTACAAGAATTGCTGATGTTTTTGCTGTTGAAACATTAGTCTATATCAGAAGGAGTGCAACAAAGGATAAGGGTAAAGCCATTATGCAAGAGTCTAAGCAACCTAAGAAGATCAAAAAGAGAGTTCAAATTTAGATGAGCCTTGATGAAGAATTAGCTTAGAAGTTACATAAAGAAGAACAAGCAAGATTTAATGCAGAACAAGAAGCAAAGTTTAATGCAGAACAAGAAGAATTACTTGCAAGAGAAACTACTAAAGATGAAGCTAATTCATCAGCTGCTGATATTGATTGGGATGATGTTCAAGCTCAGATCTAAGCAGATGAGGATCTGGCTCAGAGAATGTTAGAGGAAGAAAGGGAAAGTCTATCTATTGCAGAAAGGGTAAGATTACTTTCAGAGCTCATTGACAAGAGAAAGAAGCTACAAGCTGCACAGCGATATGAGGCAGTCAGAAATAAACCTCAAACTATGTCTCGGTAAAGAAATACCATGGACACATATATAAAGAATATGGCAAGATACAATAAGGAACACTTCAAGGAAAAAAGCTTTTATGAAGTCAAGGAGATGTTTAATAAAGCTTACAAATAGGTTACCTTATTTATACCCATGGACTTAGTTATGGGAAAAGAAAGAACAAAAAGAGCAGGTCTAAATCTTCAAGAAGAAAGTTCAAAGAGGCAAAAGACTAGTGAAGTCTCAGGATTAGCAGCAGAACAACAAGAATTGTAACAAGAAGAACTACAACAGATGATGATCATTGTTCTAGAGCAAGGAGTAAATGTTGAAGCCTTACAAATCAAATATCTAATTATTGACTGGGAGATTTACACTGAAGGCACAAGTAAGTACTAGAAGATTATTAGAGTTGGAAATCACACTGAGGTATACCAATTCTTTAATGATATACTGAAAGTTTTTGACAGAGATGATTTAGTCAAGCTATGGAGTCTGGTTCAAGAGAAGTTCAACTCCACATAACCAACAGATGACAAGGAAAGAGAGTTATGGGTAGAGTTGAAGAGGTTATTTGAACCAGTTGCAGATGATGAACTATAGAAATTTTCATCAGGAAGCATGAATTTGACTTGGAGATTATAAGGAAACATTTGGAGTGCGTCATGTGTTTACAAAGGCTAGAGTAGATATATGCATGCTTATGGAAAGAGAGTATCTATTGTCCAGAGGAACTCTTACATTGATGCTAGTTGCAAAACTCATAGTGGATGAAGATAGTGAGATAGCCAAAGAACTTCTCAGGATGATAGTTATGCAGGTTGATAGACCAAGAAGATGAAGTGTTTGGGAAAAATTATGTTCAACTTTTTGAAAAACATCATGTTAGAAGACTTATCTTCTAACGCTAAGGATAAGTGCACTAAAACGTACACTCTCCTTTGTAGTTTGGGTCCGAGTTGCAATCTGAGAGCAATTACAAGTCATAAAAAAATTATGTTAGGAATTAAACTCATTATCCTTAGTACTGCCAAGCCAAAGACTTTGTACTGCTTAAGTTACAACTGCCAGTACTAACTAGTTAGTACTGCTAGAAGAAAGTTAGTACTACCAGTACTAATTTAACATTGCTGAAGGACTTAAGACTGCTGCATGAAGACTGCTAAAGGGATAAAGACGTGTGAAAGTGAAATGTATCGACTTATTCAGAGTGTATTCCATTTAGTTAGAAAGATACGTATAAGTTTAACATTATAGAAGATTTGTAGTTATCTTGTAAAGGACTCCTTAGTGTATAAAAGGAGATCATAGGTTATGGTTTTATATACACAATAGTCATAGACATTTTGATATATAGCTTTAAGGTTGTAAACCCTAGTACTACACAGAGTACTCGTATTATTCATAATAATAATATTGAAGCTTTTCAGTTATATCATTATTCTTAAAGTTTACTGTTTCATTAATATTCTTCTAAGTATTAAAGACTAGATTTTGCATACTCTTTAGTATTCACAAAGTTTCATCCATAGTTGTTTTGGATTTATCCAAAGTAACTTAATCTTTACAAGCTAAGGAATAGATCTTAAGTTGGGATCAACAAGTGGTATCAGAGCTTGTCAACTGAAATTTTGATCTAGAAGAAACTAACAAGAAGAACTCTTTACTCACAAGAAAGATATGGATCTAGAAACTGTACAAATCACTACTACTGCAAAGTTGCCCACTCTCAAACAGGGTGA
>BQNB010052023.1:0-40687 GCA_026074375.1 Tanacetum coccineum
ATCAAATTTTCTTTTGGGATGCCGTACATTGAACCTGTAGATATATGCTAAGAGTCAAATGAGTATGGCTTGATAAAATTTTAGTAGACAGGTAATTGTATAACATGTAAAAGTTTACTCAATCATTTCGTGACTTCGAAAGTACTAATTCGATTTCAATTTCCATAAGTAACTTAAATATAAAACATTTCAATCTTAATTATATGTGGATTGTAGACAACCTTAAAGATAATCATGCCATAGATTGGTAAAAGTAAATTTTGAACCTCATGTGGACACTACCTGATGTGGACACAACATTCTCTAATGGTAAGCAGATAGGGATTTCACCCTTTAAGTTATATTTGTTACATACGTTGTCGCTGGATTCTGAAAATCGTGATGATGATTTCGGTTTTAAACTTCTTTAACCGCCGCCACTCTTGAAGCATTTGCTATATAATTGAGTCCTAATTTTTCTCGATAGTAACGGTGGTTCAAGATAAGAGTGAGTAGGATCCTTATTCCAACTAGTAATTGTGATGAAGAGTTGTTAGCATACTGCCAAAAAAATTGCAAGTTATCAGGTTTTGTATCATTTGTCGTTGATATGCTTAGGCTAATCAGTTTAGGCCCAATTATATTAGAAAATCTCAGGTATACATTTTTTTCTACGAGTAATAGATGTAAGACAACGAGGGTATATGTAACACCCCTAAAAAATCACAACACAGTGAAATACCACTCGGGGTGCTACTTCATAGCATAAAGTACAAGTTACAGAAAACGACTCTAAGTGAAACGTTTTAAAAAGTCAACTATTCGATAAATTTTAATAAACATCAGAGTTACAACATGTCCCATTTGTAATGTAATAGAAAATAGTTTCAAAACGTTTATTGAATGGTACTAAAATTATAAGCCATTTAAAAATATATTTATATCCGCGCGGCTCGAATGCTCCCAATACTCAGCTAGCAAGATAATAACCTGAGAAAATACATGCAAAAATGTCAACAATAATGTTGGTGAATTCATAAGTTTAAGTAAAAGCAGTAGTGAAATAAATCAAGTAATATTTCAGTAAGAAAAGTAGCATTACAACATTTCAACTTATTATTTTCAAAATCCAAGTAGTGATTCAATAAATCAGGTAATGTTCAGAAGTGGACCACAAGAATTAAGTAATAGTAGACTACGAAACAAATTCAGTAGTCTAAAATATGTATTATTGCACTAAGCTCATGACACCGAACCTTAACATGTAATGTAATGTAATCAAACCAGTAATCGAGGTTTGTGCCCCAAAAGAAATACATATGCTGCCAAACATCCTACGAAATACCTCAAATGTTAAATGCGTCAATGGTTATCTAGAAACCACAGCCCAGACGGGGATTGTCAATCCCGATAGATCTATCCACAACACTCGCATTTACTACACTAGTAACTAATGGTTCATGATAGAAAAGGGGACTTAATGGCAAAGGGTACTTAGGCAATAATATAATCTGGAATAACATATAATTGAAAAACACTTGTGTCCAATGTAAAACAAGTAATGTGTTCAAAACTCTTAGTTTTCATATATAAGAATTCAGTGATCTTAAATCGTATAGTAAGCAAATCAAGCTTTAGTAAATTCATGAGTAAACAACCATGTATTAAAAGTCATCTAGTAAGCAAGTAAAAGATTTAGTAAAATTAGTCATGTAACACTTAAGTAGTAGAAATCAATAAATTTGCTTAGTAAACGAGCATGTATTCTCACCCCAAAAACAGTTTATGAAAACCATTGAAAGAGAAAAGGTGGGGCTATAAACTCACCGAGAAGCAATGGAGTAGTAAGTACTGAAGTTAGATCAAGGATGGCGTGGGACCACAGTCGCCTAAGTATCACCTAGAAAGAACAGTGACTTAGTATAAAGAAATAAAACGCACACGACGAAAACAACCAAAAGATACAATAAAGAAATCGTGAACATGATATGGCATTCTAATTACTTTTATCCAAATGAGATTTATCAAAACATCCCTTTAGGACCTGAACTAATCTACCTTCAATTATAAACCCACTTATACCACTTATTTACCCATATTATAAAATTCGTTATACTCGTTAAACAGTTTAAAGTAATTAGACACTATACAATTCTGCACTTACGCCGATTTAATAGACTTATATCTCAAAATTCGTAATAGGTATAAATGAACGGTTTTCACCTCAATCAAGCTTAATGAACCTAGTTTACTGATGTTATCAACCAAACACTCCAATATATCAAGAACCAAAGTGGAATCACCAATTTTCCCTCATGTGCCAAATCTGATTATTTAAAACGTTTTTCCGTTCCACCGTTTTTAGCATAATTCTCATTTTATAACTCCGTTTGACCCGAAACGAAAGCTCATGTCTAATTTTATCTAATCCTTACAGGTTTGGCTTGAAAAATGAGGTACTTAATATGAAAACATCTGGACATAATTCATTTGAAAATCTAGGTACAATTTCTAGTTAGTTTTGCCATTTTGGTCGTAACTCATTCATCCGGAATGATTAAGGCTCTATCCAAAGAACCACATGGTCCTCATATGTTTTACCCTTCACCCATATAAAAACCCAGTAGTCTTTAGTTAAAAAATTATTCATTACAAGCCAAACAATCTGTCTAGTAATTTCTGGGTACACCCTAAGTTTGTTTCCACGGTTTTGGTCGTATCTTGAACATCTGGAATAGTTGGTGCTCCGTCCAACTCATCACTAGGACCTGAGACATTTAACTAGTCATCTATGTAAATAACCAGTAGTCCTTAAGCCAAAAATTTACCATTGAGACCGAAACTATCTGCAAGTCACCCATTTTGACTAGTTTCACTAATTTGGCCATAACTTGGTCATCCGGACGAGTTACCGCTCCCTCCAACTCGCCACTTATACCTTAGACAATTATCTACCCAATCAAGTCATAAAACCATAGACCTTAGGCCAAAAATATTTCGACCTCAACACAATAACCCGCTGTCCCAATTTCAATGCATCAACAACTTTTAATCCAACAATCCAACTAGTGATTCTAACTCCCTAAAATCATCCTAATGCCATACCAATCATCATGAACCCCTCACAAACACAAAAACTCATCAAACCCAGGAATCAATCATGAAAATAATAAGGTTAATTGTAAAAATAAAATAGGAACAAGGTGATTAGGACTTACTTAACAAAAATGGAGGAAATCAAAGAAAACAAACACCCCCTTAGGTGCGGCTTAGGATCGAACCACAACAAGAACAAAACCCACCACTCCTTGGTAATTTTTAGGATGATCAAACACTCTCCAATAGCTTATAACTTCAGCGTATAGAACTCCTTTCAAAAGATTTTTGAACAACACCTTTGTTTCTTGGATTCATTGCTTGAAATTTTGCATATGGTTTTAGATGATGATTCCAACCACAAGATTATTATTACATGGTATAAATGAAGTAGTGAAGGTATTTTTTGAGGGGGAATTTTGTGGCTGAATCAAGGAGGAGGAGAAGAAGATGGATGAGATCCATTTTAGAGAGAGAGAAAGTGTGTGTGTGTTTGGTGATTTGAAAAATAAAATGAATTGGTGTTTGTGGCTTGATATATGGCCAGTCATGGGAGCTAATGGGTAGCTAATACATTTTTTTTTGTATAAGTGTAGATATAATATGAAGCCTTAAGGTAAAAATGGTAAAAGGTTTAAGGTTTAAGGTTTAAGCACAAAGTCTAGTAAAATTTGACGAAAAAGTGAAACGAAATGAAAAATGATAACAATTGAAATCATGGATCACCGAGGCATCTCATGGGATTATTAAACTTCATAGGTCATGTAACGGATAAAAATCCTAAGCACGGCTCGCAAATAGCCAAAAACGACAATTTTCACAAAATCAACTAAAAAGCAAAACACAAAATTTCTTTCAAATGTAAAAATAGGAACGAAGTCGAGATTAATATTGACCGTAAAATACGAGATGTTACAGTAAAAACCCATGCTTCATTGCGGGGTGTTTGAAATCGACGAACTCAAGTATAAATTATTGAATCTATACATTGCATAGTATCAAAGTATATCATCAGAAGCAATAATGCAACGCAATAACATGGTATCAGATAATCATTAATTAAATTCGGTTTGCAAAAGTCCCAAACACCATGAAGATCTGGAAGTATTGAGGTAACTTGCGTTGCATGTAAGAACCCATAAATCTCGTGACATTACTCTCTTTATGTTACCTCGACACAATGGGCATGACGTTGATCTTGAGTTCCTGCAAATTAAAAAAGAGAGGCAAGATTAGTGTCCAAGTGTTATTGTGGTGCATAGTGAAACTAAGTGATGCACCAGGTTTAGTATATCACCAATCGCGAGAATAGTAAACTATCTTTCTTTTCTATTTTCATTTGGCTGGAAATTGCCTATTCTGAACTCTCTTCTTTACACCCGTTATCTAGCTCCACTAAGTCATAAGTATGACCGATGCACATATTAAATTTAACCAAATGAATATATGGGATGTTAATCTTATCTTGAGTGTACAAAGCCTTTAGCTTGTGAATTACGAAGCAAAAAAGATATATCAATCACACACACATAAAGAGCAGGTTGATTTGACCCGTACACATTTTTTTGTCAAATTTTAAACTCTACTTAAAGTTGCAAAACGAAAACACAATATTTTTGAAATAAAATGATGTACGACTAAAAATAGTTTGACCTATTTAATTATTCCCCTTCTTGCTAAAAAAGTGTATTTGACCTGTTCAACATGTTTGAGATAATTCACAACCTAAATCATAAATTTAACCGAATTATAAGTCAACGGAAACCTCTAAGAGGTATAAAAAGACTAACCATAAAAGTCATTCACGGTTTACTTTCTTCCATGCCTAGAAATCTACGGTCTTCCATCAGTATATATCTATACAGAAAGATAGATATTTAGTTAAGTCATTTCCTAGAAAATGAACTTTGTTTGTAATGACATTTTTGCATACTAACTTTTTAAACAAATGAGTGAGCAAATTCAAAGAACTAACCTTATAGACGATAACATGGAAAAGATTCATGTATGTAGGCAGGAGACATTTGCAAGAAGAATCGATCCATTGTAGCAATAACATGAGTGGTGTTAACTGATCATAAACTAATTTTATTTAATGGTACCAACCCTGCAAATACAGTATGAAATGGTTCGATGAGCCCAACTACTGAACCAACTAAAGCCACAACTAATACAATATTGATGTAAAATCACCAGATCTACAAGAAAGGATACAAATGATAGCATATAAACAAAGTGAAAGGCAACATGGTACCTTATCTTTAAGTCTGTCTTCTGCCTTCTCAGACTGGGGCGTAGTCAATATCTACCATTAAACAAAGAATTATGTGGCTCGGATATCAGCCGGGTTAGTAACACCCACCAGCTAGGACATGGTTAATGTCTACTATTTTCAACAAATTATTGTGTGATACGGCGGATGACTCGCTACCTCCGACCCAAAATTTATGATTAATGTGCAGGGGAATAGATAAATTATTATGTGACCCCCAACAGACCGCTAATCCCCTCCGGTTGGTATAAGTGGCCATTATCTATGTCTCGGGAATACCACAAAGGAATAATAAAGTGCCCAAGAAATAAAACGATGTTAAAACAATAATCAAGGGAGAAACAATGAAAATGTATAAACCATTCATAAATAAGCATAAAAAAATACATACAAACATAGCAACACAAAATCCAAATATTGTTCAAATACAAGGTGCCACAGCCGGCCTTGAAAAATAGCCTAAAGCAAGTCATAATTGTTAACAGATCTAAGCATATGAGGTCGTGGGAGTGTCGTGAGGCCCTCCGCCAGGTGTGGGGCCAGTCTCGTCCTGCATGATTGTCACACCCCCAAATTCACTGCAGCGGAAGACTGGATTCTGGATTGTGACTTCATGGCGTGAAGAGGACTTGATACGAGAGATAGACCTCTACATGTCAAGATACCAATGCAGACTCCATATATTCTGTATTATAGAACACCTGAGAAAAACATTGCTAAAGTGTCAACATAAAGTTGGTGAGTTCATAGATTTTGTTGTTTGATAATAGTGATGAACCACAAGATTTATAACCATAGCATGAAATATAGCAATCCTATATATCACAATGAAAAGTATTTACTATTGTCTAAGCTCATGACACCGAAGCGTTAACAAGTACCATCATAGATAAGCCCATGCAGATGTCCAACCCGCGACATCCGTAACTGACTCAAATGAAACTGTGTTTGCTTGACTAATGTCAGTCCAAGACAAACAGGGATTGTCAATCCCGATAGATCTATCCATAACATTCGCGCTCCCTCAACCGGTCATCCGGTCAAGAAATTGACGGTTCATGATAAATTTGGCAATATAGCAAGTTGGGTTGAATAGGGACTTAGACCCAATAGTAAATCAGTAAATGTACTTGTGTTCAACTGTTAAAAATAAGCAATGTTCTCACCCCAAAATCTATGTAAAACATGTAAAACATGGGGCTATGAAACTCACCTTGACGGTTAATCGATGGAGATTGGGAATGGATCAAGGCACGTCAAATAGCGACTCAGTCAAACACCTAAGTGATTATAACAATTACTGAGTTTACATTCTAAAATTAATGTATGCAGTAAACTATGCAATTGGTCGGAAGGGTATTGTCGTTTAGGAATTAACGTTTTACGTTTTCAAAGTGTTGATTAAACCGTTGACTCTAGTGACGACTTTACAATTATAAGTGTCTATACAGGAATTTATACTTTTATGCGTCGCAAGTCACATTCACAAGTCCAGGTGATTCATGTCTAAGAAATATACAAGCATCATTTGTAAATTACTAAGTATATATATTTTTATTATCACATTTATTTATCTACATCGTGGTCATTACTTTATTTGTATAATTATTGATTTTATATAAGTGTATCGTGGTTCGTACGACTTGTTCAAGTTTATTATCAAAAAACAGATTTTTAAATCCTTTAACTTTCCCAAATAATAATATACCACCATTATATTTTAAATTCTTTTACTTTTATAATCTTTCACGTTTTTAAAAAAAATGAACAAGCTTTAAATGCATTTTTAGCGTTAAAAAAATCTGTATTAACCGTGTTAATTTATCTGATCGTTTAAAACTTAGTTTCGTTGCCATCACTTTTAAACCACCGAAAGACATTATTTAAATTTCTTACTTATCGAAATAATTTTTGGTTCGTTAAAGAGTTTAATAACATAGTATACAATAACCGTACATGTTAAAATAATAGTACTGTTAAAATACTATACTTGTTATCAAGTTTCAACCCATTTGGAAGCTCGAATCGAAAGTTCGATAGCTACGCAGGTAATTTTATCTACATATCAGAATGTATAATTTAAAGTAGTATAGATATCTCTATGTCAACTTGCTAAAAATGCACTCTTTTATTTCTTACAACCCACCACGTGACTACATATAATAATTTATGATTATAACATCTTCTTTGCTTTCTTTTGTGGTCTGAACTCCTGGCACCCCCCTCCCCCCTCCCGCCACAACAAAGAGGTTTGTATAACTCATTGTTTTTTGTTTCCTTCCTCTTGCAACAAAGCCCATATGTATATTTAATAATGTTTACTTGTAATTCCCTTTCTATTTTCCCTTTTCTAATTCTGACGCACACAAACAGAAAATGTTGACAACCACATTTGTGGTTTACATTTGTCTTCACTCACAAGCACCCGTTGTTTATTTATATAAATATGTTATTCCTTCTTTCACTTTATTGTAACACAATAGCTTAACCTTCCATTACACTCGCATGGTTATTCTTCTCCTTCTCTTTTCTGAATGTGAGTCGTCACTCCCAACAGGAGTATTGACAATACAACTAGTTGTGTGTCGCGCTCCTTAGACCCACGCACCCTTATATATATGTAGGTTCCTCTTGTTACCTCGCATAGTATTATTTCTTTAAGGTTAGTCACGAAATATAAGGGTCAAAACTAAAGTGATGGTGATGCTCTTCGCAGCCAATGGCTGTAACAGTAGCAGTAGTTGCTGCCAAACTCAAGGGTTTCGAAAATGGTGGTAGTGTGCTCGCTTTTATCATGACTTTGCAACGCACTAACAGCGAGCCAAAGGCTTGCCATGGTTCGTCTTGAGTCATTTGGTCATGCTCGCGCTACACTTCAAGGTCACACTAAAGAAGTTCTTTACAATGGCTCACGAGTAGATCCTATACTTATTAGTCCATTACATACGTGTTTAAGGTTGTTGCAAGTTACTTTGGGTTGTTTTTAGTTTCTTACGCATAACGGGTTGTTTGCTTGGGTTACTATGCTTCGCATGCTAAGTTGTTTACCTTGGTTATTCATATAGTTATGCATATTGTTATTTCATGCAGGCCACGACCAGATTATTCATATGCACGCGTACATATTAGACATGCTTTCGTTATAAGTCGTATGTGACCCATGCGAGGCAGAGGCTTTCGTTAAGCTACATGATGAATGACATTGTTAAACTACAAGAATGACTTACCAAGGTCCTAAGCTTGACGGATGATGGTGAGAAGGAAAGGTGGTGGTATGGTTTGGACTTGGTTGCTACCTCTTCTAAAGTCGACGCCCACTTAGCTCTTTGTACTCAACAAAACTTAAACTTGAACCGTATAGTTTACTTATTGTTTTCAGTTTTTTTTAGTTGTGATACATTTGTTCATGAAAGGTTCCCATTTTATACTCGGAGTTTGGATGGGTTACTGAGATGTTACATGTGATTGGCCCTATACTACTATTAAATCATAGTGAAATTTTATAATACTGTTATCATCATTACTTATTTCTAATACTATTATAGAATTTTCACTATTTCTTGCTTTTTGAAATTGAAATTGTATCAGGTTTACCATACGTAGCATGTGAATGGAGATATTCAAGATAAAAGAATAGGTAGGGTAGTATGTAAGACTTGGTAATGATGGTGTTTTCTCATTATATATATACTAGTTGACATATGTATTTATGTGCATATATATATATATCTGATATGGGTTTTTGTATATATATAAGTTATTTTATCTTTGTTAAACCCATTTATAGTTATTAATTTATACGCAGGCGGTTTCATAAAGTGTTACCAGTAAATGGTCTCGTTTCACAAAAGTGAACTAAGTATGATTTTTATCGTTACTCATACTAAAATTTCCTTTTAGACACAGAGTAATAATGATGATATCCGCGCGCAAATTAAACTTTCTATGACAAAAGTTATAATGCATGACGATCATAAAATGACTTCTTGTTGGAATTAATGGTAATTTGCAGACTTGCGGTACATGACTTTTACCTAACGTAAAGAGAATCTATTTTTCTTACGGGGTGTCACAGCCTCCCCAGGTTAGAAGATTTCATCCATGAAATCAAGACGTTGTAGGAGATTGTGGATTTGCGAACGTATGAGGGTATCTGCTCTTAATTGGTCCTTACGCATCCCTAAATGAATGTCTCGCCATTGTGATGAGCCAATGCGACAAAATGCTGGAAATATATCCGTTGGAGTAAATAGTAAAGCCTTAAATTATTTCCCCTCCTCCCATTTTGCCTTATAAATACCACCTCATTCCTTTCAAAATTTTCAAACTTAAATCATTACTACAAAATACTTCAAATGGTCTGTGCGCTTCCTCATACAGATTCCAAAATTGAAGCCTTGGTGCAAAGCTTAATTAATGAAGACAAGGGTTGTCAGGATGTGCTTTTGAATTTGGCTTTTCAGTTTGAAGATTCATGCGCCGTTAGGGACGATCTTAGAAAGGCTTATGAGAAATGCAACGACCTTTCTTAAGAGAGTCGTGCTTTGATTTGCACTCTTTTAAAGGAAAGTTCTAAAAAGGATCGCAAGCTGCATCTTTCTATGTATGGGAAGGCGTCACAACTACAAAAACAAATGGGTGCTAAGTCGGCTTGGTTTCAGGAAAAATACTCCGGCCGTACACACAGAGGTATAGGTTGCTCGTCATCACAGACTAATTGCCCTCTTACAGAGAAAGAGTTACATCAACTCCGTATGGATGAAGAAGCTCTAAAAGAAATGTTGGAAGAAGAGGCCATGAACAAAAAGGCGCAAAAGGAGAAAATTAGGCAAGAACAAGCCGAAAATAATGCATTATTTCAAGAATTCGGGGTAGTGAGATACGACTCAGAATATGAATCATCGGATTAATGATCTAGGGATTGCGGTAACCATGTTGTTGTACTGCTTTGAATAAAACATTGTGGCCTCAAACTATGTACTTGTCCACTTTTGCAACCCAACGGTTATTATGTTAGTAATCTAGTAAGTTCTAATGAATGCATTTGATCTCTGTAGTATCACCACATTTAAAAAAAACGTTTGCTTCGTGACTGTTGCTTTGCCATAGTACAGCTTGAAAGGGAACAATTGAGTGATTTATGACTACAGTCTCCACACAGTACTTTAAAGTGTTTGTGTGATAACTCTGTATTGAATAATTGAGTGAACATGATTGTTGTCCCTCTACAGTATTATAAAGTGCTTTAGGGATAGTATTATTAATTTGTATACTTCTTACCTAGTAATTACAAGACTAATTAGTAGTTTAAAAATTTATCGGCAAGTGATTTTTCCTTAAGGGTTTGAAGTAAGGCTTAAATTTTTATAGAGTGTCGCAGTCCTTTCAAGTTGAAAACTTTTGCCCCGAATTTAAGCGTCTTATTCATGGCATGGGTTAAAAAGGAAAAGACAAAAATGACAAGTGAGGCTCCAACGGCTAGAATGTGGCGAACTGTTACCTCCACTATATATATATGTACCCTTTGCCGATTTCTTGAATTTGTAAAAACGTAAACTAATTTACTTTACTCAAATTCTTAATCCGTCCTTAGATTAAGATGTCGTATCTTGTTCCCTTGATTGCGGTTGTGTTTGTTGTGGTGGTTGGTTGTTATTTGGCGAGTGTTCCATAGGAAGAAGGTTACCAATACCTCGTTGTAATACTAGGGCTTATCGTACCACTCATCATTATGGCGATTGATGTGGAAGCTTTCTGGAAGAAGTAGCTTTTTGCCGGTAGGCTAGCGGGTTGTATTACCATTTTGCTCTTGAGCATTTTACTTAACTTTATGTTGGATCCTCCTTCTAAGGTATTCTAAGGTGTTTCCAAGCATTGGCTAAGCATTTTCAAGTATTAATCAAGAAAAGTTGAAACTAGGTATTTAGAAATGAAAGCTAGGGTTATTTATATCTAAACAAGGGTATAGATACTTTGGTTCATACATCTACATCAATAAAAAGGTAATCTAAAAACTCATTCTTTACTTTCATCATTTTATAATGTTACATGTTCTTTATGGCTAAATCAACACTTAGGACTTTTTTATATGTAAAAAGAGTTTGTCACTATTGGTTTTATGAATTTTATGCACTTATTCTTATGTCATAGGATATATAATCATTGAAAAATGGATTAATAAAAATTTGACATGTTGTTTAAGTATCAACATGATTTTGGAATAAATTTGGGTTTATAAAGTAATAAAACAACTCTTTTTATAAATAAACACACTTGATAATAAAAGGGTGAATTGATTTTCGAATTCATACATTAGGTTTACATTACATAAAAATAATACGCCTCAAGACGATTCCAAAATGTATAAGAAAACTCGAAAAACGATTAAATAACGATAAAGATAGCGTTAGTTGTACAAGTTTTACGACGAGAAATACTTTTAATCAAACATTAATTTTCTTATAAAAATTTACTATTTCATGTACAGAAAGTGATAATTTTTTTAAAACATCAATAAATCGATAAAACTTTTAATTACGAGAACGTCCTCGAAAGAATCACTAAAAACGGAGCTATAACGAATAAAATACGACGTTTTCGGGTTTTACGACGACAAATACAATTTAAATAAAATTTACGTCTGATGTGAACAGTAAAAGTTACTGTTCACCAGAGGGTCAAAATACGGAAAATGTCAAATTATGATAACTCGTCTTAATACGAAAAGATGGGCATAAGAAACGCGAGAATCGGGCTTAAAACGCAAAAGTTATGCTAGTTTTACTAAAACGGTAATTATAAACGTTTTAACTTATTAAACACAATTTTACCAAAACCAGGTAGTTGGTGATTAAGCTAGATAGAATATATGTGTTATCAAATAACTATATTACTAGGGAGTTTCATAATGAGGCCTCTTCGGATGGCGTATCGACGAGTTGTTGGATTTACGATTTAAAGTGTCCTAACTCCTCGAACGTCATGTCATGACCTCTTAAATTATGATAGCCCGAACGATAGTACGATGTAACAACTATAAGATTATATTCAAGTACTCGGTACTTATACGACCTATATTGGATTAGGTTGCCTTCGGATTTCCTTCGTGACGCATTTTTCTATTGTGAATACTTGTTGATTTCCATTCACTCGAGGTGAGTTCATAGTCTCGCATTTCAATCTTCAATGAATTTATAAACCGCGCGAGGGAATACATGCTCGTTTTATAACTTTATATTTTACTACAGTATAATTACCTTTAAATACTTTGTGAGTTCATAGCCCCACCTTTTCTCTTTTATTGGTTTTCTTAAACTGTTTTCGGGTGAGAATATGTGCTCGTTTTACTACACAAACTTATGATTTCTATACATAAGATGTACACGATTATTTTTACAAAAGCTTGATTGTTTTTACTACATGATTTGAGATCGTGAATACCTATATTTGAAACCGTGAATTTTAGACATGATTGTTTTACTACGGACACAAGTGTTTTCAAAACTGTATGCTATTTCCTGATTACATTATTGCCTAAGTACCTTCTCTGCCACTTAAGTCCCCTATTATCATGAACCGTCAGTTGCTAGTGTCGTGAGCGCGAGTGTTATGGATAGATCTATCGGGATTGACAATCCCACCTTTCCCTTGGGACACTAGTTTTGATCAGGTGCATTTAACATTTGAGATATTAACTTTCCAGGATGTATGGCAGAACATCCTACTTTTATGGGGCATTCCAATCTCTTGATTGAAGTACGTTAAGGTTTCGGTGTCATGAGCTTAGTGCAATAATATATATTTAGACTTGGTGAATGTGTTTTCCTTGTCTACATTACTTGTTATTGGACTTTGGAATATGTACTCATCCACCATTACTTCGAACTTGTGTCCACTTTAAAATACTTCTTGATTTACTGATCACTACTTGGATTTCGGAGACTTGTCGGAAGATAACACTTTTAAATGTTGTAACGCTACTTTTCTTCTGAAATATTTCTTAAATTATTTCAATACTGCTTTTTACTTAAACCTATGAATTCACCAACATTATTGTTGACGTTTTAGCATGTATTTTCAGGTTACTATTTTGCTAGTGGAGCATTGGGAGCATTCGAGACGCGCGGATATATATATATATATTTTTGAAGGCTTAATAACTTGAGTACTATTTGACAAACGTTTTAACAATGTTTTCTAATACATTATAAATGAAACCTGTTGCAACTCTGATATTTTATTAAATAGAATATGACTTTATTTAAAACGTCCATTTTAAGGTCGTTTTCCGTGACTTGTGTTTTGTGCCTTGAAGTAGCACCCCAATGTTACCATTCCGCTGCGTTGTCCTGATTTTTGGGGGTGTTACAAATTGAGTGACTATGACTACTGTCTCCACACAGTATTTTAAAGTGTTTGCGTGATAACTCTGTATTGAATAATTGAATGAACATGATTGTTGTCCCTCTATAGTATTATAAAGTGCTTTAGGGATAGTGTTATTAATTTGTAAATTTTTCCCCAAAGTAATTATTTTAACAATCTGAAACTTTTTCGGTGATTGATTTTACCTTTAGGGTTTGAAATAAGATTTAAATTTTTATGGGGTGTCGCAGTCCTTTTAAGTCGAAACTTTTGTCCCGAATTCAAACGTTTTACTCGTGGCATGGGTTAAGAAAAGGACAAAAGTAGAAAGTGGCGCTCCAACGGCTAGAATGTGGCGAGCCGTTTCCTCCATTCTATATATATATACACTTTACCAATTTCTTGAATTTTTCAAGACGTAAAATAAGTTTCCTTACTTAAATTTTCATCCGCCCTTAAATTAAAATGTCGTATCTCGTTCCCCTGATTGCGGTTGTGTTTGTTGTGGTGGCTAGTTGTTATTTGACGAGTGTTCCACAGGAAGAAGATCACCAGTATGTCATTGCAATACTAGGGTTTATTGTACCACTCATCATTATGGCGATTGGCGTGGAAGCTTTCTGGAAAAGGTAGCTTTAATATGTAGGCTTGCGGGTTGTATTATCATTTTGTTCTTGAGCATTTTAACTAACTTTATGTTGAATCCTCTAGAAAAATCATCAAACGTTCACCCTTATTAAACTTTGATTGTTTATGTAGATTTAAATCCTCATGCTGTATTATGAGAATCGTAGTCTTCATAGTTTTCTTGAGTATTGTCTTTAATGTGATGAATGAGTAAAATGTGTATGCGTTCAAACTTTTGTTATTACATCAAATATTATTGAGCATATCTCTATCGACCTAACTTATACATAGTTGATCAGGCTATGTATACCTTAGGTTTACATTGATATCCCCTTTTTCCTTTAGTTATTTGTTTGTGATTGTAAGCATAGTCGGTACCGAGACTCGTGAGGTATATAATTTGTCGTGCCTCCCAAACACCTGATGAATGATGTTATGTTATATGTTGATTTGTGGTCTATTATTCCCTTGCTACTTTCTACCACACATGTGGTCCTCTGAAAGTTTATGTTTACCTTATGTATTTATCTTACTATGTGTATATCGTTTCGTATGATGGCGTGTATTATCTATGTGTTTGTAAAATTATTATCTCAGTGCATAAGTTATTTCGAATAATTACTTTTTGTTGAAATTTTAGGGTTTGGTTGTGATCGCTCTTGCTAGACATGAATATTTTAAATCGATATTCCTCCCAGCTCTTACCCACTACGCCGCCCCCTTTTCTTATAAGTTTCACTTTACTCCCTCCTCATCTTAATTTATCTCTCACTTCACAATTTCACGTTTCTCCTCCTTTTCCTCGAAACTGTTGATTACCAATCCTCATGGGGTTCCCAATCGAGATTTTCACTCCCGTCATGATTATAATCAAGAGCACATCGCTATTGCTGATCTATCTGATGTGTTTCTTTTCACGCGGTGATGTATCTATCGTTTTAGCATTTTACATTTTTGTTGTATTCCCTATATTTTGTATTCTGTTGTATTATGAACAGAAATATTATAGATCTGGTTGAATAGACTTCCATGTTGTTTATTTTATTGTGTCACCCTTCTCATTATAATCATATATTGCTATGTACCCCTCCTCGCATCTTGGTATGATTTGAAGTCATTACCTCGTAAGCTTTTAGATGTATTTAGTATTTTATTAAAAGGCATTTATTGATTGTAAATGAGAAAGATATTTTGGACTGACAAACTGTCAAATAGTGGAGGAAGGAAATTTGATTTTTTTTAGGGGTTACTGTTTCTTGTCTGAAGTGCTATGTGTGGCCCTTTTTGAAATGATCCTTAAGTTTCATAGTGTGTATCGAAAATAGCTTCTCCATTCCCGTTTTCCGGGCACATGGTTGTATTCTTTATTTGTTGGACAATGAGCATACTTGTTTTGCACTGAGCAGTAATTTCGATAGTGTTATTTCCTTGACACATTACGATGCTTGTCATTTGATTCCAAAAATTATCAATTATATGGTTTCCCTTATACTGGGTAAATGTACTCAGAAACTTTTTAAGGCAGAATTGTTATTTCATTTATTATTTCATGAAAGCAAAGTACAAGTCTTTATTAATTTCCTTGCAAGCTGGGATACATTGTTATAGCGAGTCTGGCTGTCTTGCTTACAGGCCTAGGCGGGCTAGAATTTTCTGAATTTGTTCATGATACTCAGCACGCCCGCTCTCGGTATCAGCTACCCTTATCTGCAATATTGCGATCTCACTCTCGGCAACTGCGAGAGAATCCTGTAATTCGGAGATCAAGAGCTCTTTGTCCTTGGTATCTCCATGAAGAGTGTTAATCTCTACTTCCAGGTCCTCTAGTCTGGCCGTCACATCTTCTGGGTTGAGTTCTGATGTCTCGAATGTTGGTTTACTGGTATGTGCTTAATTACACATACCTTTTTCCATTAAAAACGGACTTAAATGACCAAAAAACAGAAAAAACTGCCAAATATATGTTTGTTTTGTATTTGTATTGTGCAGGAAATGGATATTCAGAAAAGGATGAAAAACAAAGCCAAAAACGACAAAACTGAGCACGGAATGGAAAAGTGTGAAAAGACGAAGCCAAATCAAAGCCAAAAAGTCAACCAAGTCAAAAAGTCAACAGAACAGTCAAAGTCAAAGTCAACCCCAACAAAGTCAGAGTCAACTCTGAGAAACTGAAGCAGAAAAGACAACTTGGGGGACCACAATTGCCAAATCCTAAAGTTGTATATTGAGGATAAGAACTACAAGGACTGAAGTTGCAATTTCATGAAAATATAACTTGAAGGGGCAAAACTGCCAACCCCTTAGAGTTGTATTACCACAAGGACCTTCTATGCAATTACCCTATATAAGTTGAGGGGGTATTCTTGCCAAACCCTCAAACTCATTCACCACAAGGACGAAATTTGCAAAGTACCATATAACCATGAGGGACTTATGTTGCCAAAAGCCCAAACCTTTCCCTGTCTTATTTATAACACATTTTCCCGCCTAATTTACCCAACACAAAGTCACGAGTTTCTTCACTTTGATTTAACCTGCAACACAAATTAACTAGTAGATAAAGACTTCATCCCTAACCCACTAACTTACCCTAGCTGTATAAGTGCCAAGCTGGCAATCCTTCACCATTTTCAAAGGGTTTCGACGGCTGTGATGACTAGAAAAGAAGCACAAGTGATTTGGAGGGCTAAGATTGAGGTTATCATTTGTCTCACACAACTAAAACACCATGGGGATGTCTTACAAAGAAAACACAACACAAAGACCAAGCAAGTAAAGAATTCGGCTATAAATAGGACCCTAATGTAGCATTGTAGATCATCTTAGCATAACTTAGCTTAATTTTAGTTTACTTATCATTTTTAAGTCATATTAGCTTATTGTAACTTAATCTCAGCATTGTACTCTTTTTAAAAGGTTTAATGAAGATTTGAGGTTTTTAAGTTAAAAAGCAATTGCCAAATTCCAAATTCTAAGTTGTTGAATTGTGGTAATAAGCTCTCACTTAAAGCTTATTTATAAGCAGTTTTTATTAATTAACCTAAAAAAGTTAAGTAGTAACAAGAAAAGTCACAAAAAAATCACCCAAAACACCACAGCTTATTTTATGGGTGATAAGCCGAATATGGATGGGCTTATGGACTCACTAGCTTGTTAAACACAAGCTAGAGCTTTGTTGATTAAGCTCTAATGAGCAGTAGTAGCCTTGTTTAGTGCTAAGGCTTTGGTAAAGTCCTTTTTCCTTCAATTTAAGCTAATTTCCTATATTTGCTTATTTTTCAGCTTATTTGTGCTTATTTTCTTTTTCAATATGCTTATTCATGCTTATTTATCATGTATGAGTATTTACTTTTGAGACCATTGGCCTTAATCACCCTAAAATTAGCTTAAAAAGCCTTTTTAAGTCTTAAATGGGTGTTTGGGATAACACCCAAAATGGGTCAAAATGGGTGTGTGATGGGTTATGGTCATCAAGTTAGTTTCATTTAGCTTAATTAGGGTCTAATTAGTAGTTTTAAGCAGAGTCTATGCTTCAAAACTCAAAAAGCCAAGGCTTAATTTAGCTAAGTTGTGAATTTTTGTGGTAATTAACTTCTTTTTTAAGTAGCTTTTATTTTTTATCATTAGCTTAAATTAGTTTATAACAGCATTTTTCTGTGCAATTTGAGAAGTTGTAATCCTATAAGAGTGCCTGCATTTGTATGTCTTGGGTATACAATACTTTGTGCCAAAATTTGGTGAAGTTTTTTAAGTTAATGCTAGCCACTTTTTGATTTCAATTTTCAGCTTTTAAAACATGCTTTTAGTTTTGGGATCTTTGAGCACAAGCTCACTAGGAGCTTGTCTTTGTCTGTCGTTAGCTTAAATTTTCAAGCTTGGGCTTATTTGGGTACTTATTTAAATGGATGCAATTGCCCTTGGGTCTGCCATTTAGCTCCTTGGTGCTTCTAACAGCCACTTGGCAGCATTTTGTTTGGCTTATTTAAGCTGGAAAGCATTAAGACTTTCGAACATTTTTAGAAAGTATATATAAGCTCTTTAATAAGCCCCCAAAAGCCCAAACCTTAAGACACCCTCTAGGTGGCTTATTTTTAAGCCAAAAGTAGGCTTTTGACTGTTTTCCAAACAGCCTTAAGATCAAAAGCTTATTTGGCTTATTTGAGCCTATAGCTTATTGCATTTGCTCATTTCTTGTTGCATTAGGTAATTTAAGTTAGGTTTTATAGCTTTTTAGGATTCTTAGCTTATTTTGAGCTTATTAGAACTTATTTTCAAATCTGTCAAAGCCAAAAAAATTCCCCTGGTGCAAGCCCCTCTTTTTAAGCCCTTTTATTAGCTTATTTGCTTTCCTAACCCTTAGTTTATTTTGCATTCCTAGAAAGGCCATAAGCTTATTTATAAGCCCCTATAAGCTTAAGCTCTGAGGACCCCTTTTTAGTGCTTATTTATAAGCCAAAATGTGCCTTCCTTGTCTATTTTGTAACCATCTTTAGCTTAAGTGCTTATTAGCTTATATGAGCTTATGGCTCATTAGATTTTCTTTATTTTTGCTTAGAACTGCTTATTAGCTTTAGGCTTATGTCTGTGTTAGCTCATTTGTGCTTTTTAAGTGCTTATTGAGTTTTTAGAAAGTAAAGCAGTGCTAACTTAAAAGTTAGCACTGCTGAATTCATAAGTACTTTTTTTGGCTTATTTTGTGTTTTTTTTTGTTTTCAATTGATCTTACATGCTTATTGCCTGTCCCTTTCTTCGTGTTCGTGCTTATTTTCCTTTTTCTTAAGCTTAAACTGCCTTAAAAAAGCCAAAAAGAAAAGCTCTTAAGCCCTTTGTCATCATAAGCAATCTGTCTGTTTGTTTAAGCTATTTCCAGCTTATTTACTGCTTTTCAAAAAAAGTCATAGTTGAGAAAAATGCTTAATTTTATGTGCTTTTTAACTTTGTAAAATTTTTTTTGAAAAAATAAAATAAAAAGGGGAAGGAGGGAAGTCCCAAGGAGCTGAGGCTCGAACTCAGGACCTCACCTCCCTCAACCCTTCATACATAACACACACTACCGCTGCGCCCTTGGGTCTTTTCTGTTAGACCTTTGGGCGCTTTGGTACTTAAGGCTTTTTTAGGCCCATAAGCTTATAAGCTGTCATAGCTTATTTCGCAGCTTATTCAATAAGCTGTGCCACCTTTTTCATTTTTCATAGGATCATTAAGCTCTCAACTAATTTGTGTAATTTTTCCAGATTTTTTTATAAACATTTAGTATTTTTTATAATTTATTTTCATTTAAAACTTTAAAAAATCATAAAAAATAAAATAAAAGTCAGAAAAATATAAACTTTTTTTTAAAAATTTTCTTTTTTCATATAGTATCTAGGAAAATTGTTAAAGTTTTCGTAGGGTTATTTTTTCAAAAATTCATTTTTTAAAGAACGGGATTCAAACCCCGTTTTTGTTTTGACTCGTTTTTGGTCTTAACTAACTCCGTTTTCGATCTAGTTTTTTTAAACTTCGTTTTTAGTCACTTAGAACCCATTTTAAGTGAAAAATTCATTCTAGGGTTTAAATTGTGTAATTTAGGTTTTTGACCCTCGTTTTTCGTGCCCGTTTTAGGTTTTAAGTTATATAGCTTTCATTTTTAGGTTTTATTTAATCGTTTTTGAATATTTAACTTGTAGAAATAGAAAACCAATCATAACTTTGTCATATTCAAACATCAATCATCAATCCGTCATTCGATTTTCAAATTGCACACCTCGTTGGGACATAACGACCCGGGAAATCATACTTCCGGAAACATATATATTTTATTTTGTGAATTCTTAACCAATCCTTGGCTAAAGGTAATTGGTTGAGAGTTTGCTTATATATTATATATATATTATTGACGAATCAGCTAACAACAGTGAATCAATCGAATATACGACACCGAGTTCTCTTTTTTATTGCCTGGGACGCGTCACCCATGAAGGGATGTAATGGGGAGGATGCGTCGAGATGTTGGTCGACTGACTCCTTCGACTGGTGCACTACGCGTGGTCTAAGTGTAATAGGTCATGCATGGACGCGTTCTTGGCCATACATAACACATGCTTCTTTAAACCTTGCCCCGTGACGCATTTTTGGTGAGAGAAAAATGAAAAATCGTTCTATAGAATGACCGATTTGTGGATAGGAAGACCAAGTTCTTTTTTGTGTGTATCAATTGTGATTTTGGTTTTTATATGATATATGTATGTTTAAGTATGGTATGCTTAGATGGCAATGTTGAGTTAAAATAATGTCTAGTCACCTATTTTGAAAATGCCTCCAACTAGACGTCTATATTTGACTATATAAGTTGATATTTTAACTCACATACGACAAAGTAAATATGTAAAAACTGTTAACCTATCAAATCCACATCACAATACACGAAAATGACATAAAATCTTAAGAGAGAAATGAAGGTTTATAGAGAGAAATAAAAGAAAGAAAATAGAAGATTACTATGTGAAGAAATAAGTAACCAACACCCTCCTAAATTGCTAAAAGGGTAGTATTTATAGTACAATAGAGTTGGACCCTTATGGGTTTCATGTAGGCTTTCTTAGGCCGAACTAATAGGCTTTAGCCTGATACCTAGGCCCAATTAGCTTAAACTAATTCTCATAAACTGATTTTCCTATACAAGGCTCGAGAATAAATAATGACCATCACTTTACTAAAAATGAGGCTAACAATCTCCCCCCTAAAGGGTGGTCATTGCACTTATGGCTTCACTTCTTGTGACGTCTTGAATCTTGGAGCCTTGTGTTCTTGGAAATTCTTTTGAAGTTCCTTTTGCATGCTTGTGATCTTGGATCTTGATCATTGACTTGATATCTTTGTCTTAATCTTGATATCTCAGTTTTTAGCTTTGACTTTATCCTTGACTTTGAGATCTTCAAATCTTTATCCTAGAATCTTATGCCATCTTGTGATATTGTGACTCTACCCACATGCTCATTATCATAAAAGCTTTCTAACAATCTCCCTCAACATTGATCTTTTACTTGATCTGCTTACAATATTATCATTGATGTTCCTTGAGGAAGGTCTTGTTTATCAGAGTTAGCGAAAGACTTCGACACATGTACTTGAGCTTTCATCATGTATTTATCTTTGTCGATTGATCATGAGCATGTGGTAATGAATTTGACTCAACTAGAATGAGGTTATAATGCCATTGTCAGTACCTGCATTTTAATATTAGTGATAAATAACAAATATGGACGAATATGGCTTTGTCATTCGTCATAGTTTAGTTACATTAACCTCCGGTTCTGTGAGGACCGTTTCTAGTATAAAAACTATACCTGTGATCAGGTAGATTCAATTTAGAAGAATCTCCTTGACAAGGTTTCCAGCTATACTAGCATGTTCTCATTACCGGAATGTCTCAAAGCAGACAATACAGTAAGAGTGAAGCAGATAGTTACTATCTTTCTGATTGGGTTGTCAATTCATTTACTGGACCAAAGTCGATATCCAGTTGACACAAGCTTGCTTCATATAGAATCTCGCAAGTTACCTACCGTAGTGCTGTTTGATGTTGACACTAGAAGGATTTCCATTCATCACTATGAATACTAAAGAGTATCACTCTGAATGTTCTGGTAGAATCACAAGGATAATGCGTAGGACTCTTCCACAAGTTGTGTTCTTGATGATGAACAACAATTGTATATTGGAATTTGTGTCCTATTGAGATTTTGATTGATCTCGTTGGCTCTACACTCTATAAGTGCATTTTTGTTATTTTGTGAACGGAGGTTGGAGCGGACTGCCACCTTTTCAACATCAATGATCTCAGAATGAGAAAACCGATGGAAGCTTGTTGATCTCCGTGAGAAATGAAACAAACTTCCTTTGAGAGAAGCCTGAGTAGCTGGGATGGGTTGTGCATTGCATCACTGGGTCCATGATGACTTGTCTTCAATACCAGAATCATCTTAGTGATTGCCATTAGATTATGCATTGACCCGATTTCTGCCTAAGGTTGTATGAAGGGTTTCTTTCTTTACACCCTTTATCCTTATAATTCATTTTCATTCTTTAACCCCTTCAATGTTATTCCAACACGTCCTCATTATCATCATGTTGGGTTTGTTCCAGTGATAAATCATGCCTTGGATAACATTCTTCCCAGTCTCACTTTACTCCTTTTTTCAATCATACCTAAGGACTTCTATTCTATCTAATAGAGTGTTCCTGGGTAGATCTCACCAGTTTTGGCTGGATCATGGAACAAAATACCTAACCTTAACCGCCTTATATCTTTGTAAATCACAACAGTTTGTCGGTCTTTGGTATTTTCATAGTAGCCATAAAACCAATGAAAAAACAATAAACGTGTTCGATAAATAATTTATTACACATTTAGAGTTTTCTATATCACCAAAAAGCTCCCCCTACACAAACGCATCATAATTTCAAAGAGTTTTGCGCATGCGAGGTTGGGAACACACTTATATTCAAGAGATCTTACCCGATATTAAGCAATATTGATCACCTTTTAATCACTATTCTCCCCCTTAAAAATTGCATTCGTGGTGACAAATTTTGATTTAACAAGTGAATTAAAATACAAGTTAATGTACGTTGATTCACTTGTAGAATGAACGATGATGGAGAAAACAATGTAGCATGCTAAGTGAACCACTTGAAGATAATTTTCAATTTATGAAATTTATGCTCCCCTTAAAAATAGATTAGAGTGAAAACTTAGAGCGAGAGTTTGTTGAGCACACAATTTTGAAAGATTTCAAATATTTCTTTTGAAAATATCTTGAAAAATTGTGCTCAACATTGAAAATGATGTTGAATTTATCTTATTTATTATCATTTCCTTAGGACTTCTCTTAAGCATTCAAAACTTTGAATGTTTATGTGACTTTGCTCAAGACCGAGAAGATATGAACTTCCTGTTGTTTAGGATAAATGTACATAAATAGATATTTTCTTTTCTTTAAAGTTCGAGTCCTAAGTTGGCATTTACTTAGAAGTCGTAGAGAAAATTTGAAAAGACATGTTTTGAAAACTTTTAGAAACTCTCGCTCAAACTTCATTTATACACCCGTGTCCATATTAATCAACATTTCTAGGTGCATAAATTTTATCGATTACGAGAGACATGTCGGAGAAGATTATTTTTGGTATTTTTGAAATTTTTTGATTTTGTATTTTGATTTTATAGGTTTTATATTTTTGTATTTTGTTTTCTAATAGATATATACAAAGAATTATTGTAATTTTGCAAGACGTTCAAGCTCCTGTGGAGACAAACTGTGCATACCAAGGCGACAAACCAAATAGTTAAACCTATCCACTGGAAGGGCTTTGGTGAAAAGGTTGGCCAATTGGTAATCAGTCTTGACCTTTTTTTTGGTAGAATAAGAGTATATTTACTTTTGTAGTTTTTAGTAGGTTAAATTAATATAGAATAGGTATAAAAGCAGTATCAATTTCCTTTCTTTTGTATTCGTGTCCAGCAGATGGATATTATATATATAGTTTATATATCTCGATTAAATCGGTTTGGGTTTAGTTTAAGTTTTGTCTCAAAATAGAAAGGATTGATTAGTCGGAATATTGAGTTTAGTTTTAATTATTGATTCGAGCTTTAATGATATTATTTGTGTTAATCCTTTTGGGCTTGTTTGATGTGATCGGCTCAACTAATGAGGTGTGGAGCTTAAGGATTTAGTAAGCTAGATAGAATTTGAATATTTTCTTTAGCTTACTAAATCGGGTGGTATTCGTTTAAGTGTGGGTCTTCAATTCGGTTCCATTTTCTATCCTTTTCAATATATTAGTGTAGCTTAGTATAAAAATGTTTTGCTTTGCTTATTTTACATTTATGCGTAGTGAGTTTTGTTTAATTGTACTTTTAATGTGATTAGATGATTCGGATTTGAGGCGGTTTTTAAATGGTCATAAAAATAGACATTAGAATTTTCCAATTTACATACGTCATTTACTTTTAATGCAATTTAAATACTTGTCTTTATTAATTTAAATAGCATATTTTACTTTACTTGTTCATTTAATAATTTCTTGAATACTTGTTTTCTACATGGATTTTAATTCGTTAACTAAGCCGCATTAAGTACATTTTCACCCTCGCACTCATCGCGTAGCATGCATATTTGTCATTAATATCTTTTAGATCAATTTTTAAGTATAACCTTCTAGTTTTAAATCTTCGAATTATATTTAGTTTTAATTTTTAGTTTTAAAAATAGTTTTTAAACCAAAACCAAAAACTTTTTATGACAATCAAAGCTCGATTTTAACTTGAAAACGTTAGATTTTCATTCATCTGCTAGCAGAGGACAAACGATTACCCGTGTTGAAAATTTACTTTTTATTGCTTTCCTAAAAATAATTGGTTGATACTTAGCTTGCGTATACGTATTATGTATTTTTTAAATATATATATTCATATATCTGTGGTTTATTTGATCTCGCTCGTGAATAATTGAACCTTATATGCCAATACCCATTATCAAAAGATCTCGAACATCAAAATGCGCTATTGTCCGGGGAGAAATGACCGGGTCGGTTTTAAACTTTGTGGATAACGAAGTGAGAGACCGATACTTTCGGTAATACTATACTATTTATTTGATATACATAACCCTAAAAAGGTTGATGATCATTTTTGGCGCCGTTTTTTCGGGGAGGTGTGTGCGACAATATCGTTTATCAGTTTGTCGAGTTTGTGTCTTGAAGACCCTTCCTCGTGTAAGTTATCAAATTTCGTTCGTGAATTATTTTTCTTCTTTATCTTTTATAAAAATATAAAAATACAAAATTATTTTTCATTTAAAAAAAATCAAAAATATAAAAACATTATCCTTAATTATCAAATCATCATCAATATAATGCTCTTGACTGAGGCATTATCATAATAACTTCCCAATCAAAAGATTTAAAACTTGCCTTTGTGTCACTTGTGAAATACGGCTCACCTTTAATCGATTAACAAACTATCAAAAGGGTATAAGGAGGGTTGTTCCGAGGAACTACGACCCTAAAGGAGAAGGTTTTTAATAGCTTCGCGCTTTCCCGCTCCTCCGCTCCTTTGTGCATTTTTCTTTTAAAGAGCTACCGTGAAGCAAGTTGATTATCGGTTTAAGTTATTCGAATCTCATTTTTGTCCTTTAATAAAATATGATGTTTAAAAAACTCGAAAAACCAAAAATAATCTCCTTTAACCTCTTTGCCATTTAATTCTTTTTCTTAACCCTCTTAATCGTTTAATTCTCATGGAGTCATATTGACCATATGAGTGTGCGGGGTGTGGACAATCGTCGGATGACTTTTATTGTTATTCGTGTAGTGCCAAAGAAATGCGGGTTGTCTTTATCATGGATTTTGTAGATTTGTACATAGATGACGGTGAAATCAATCGATTTTTCAACTCCGTACTCTTTTAACGAATCTCCAAATTTCTCTTACCACCCCACACACTCTCAACCCATCTTGTGTGATTTTGGCATGGGATCGTATGCTGGTTATGGTCACTATTGTACTCCACAATGTTTCGATTATCTCAAATCCCAAAACCATGCTACGATCAAGACTATGATGAGTTCCCATTAAACTTTACCAAGTTTTCCACAACAATATCCTTGTTGTGAAGATTGCGGGGGTCCTCATGAGGACTTTTCAATGTCAACCGATGAATTATACGAAACCTTAATCCTTGTTATGATTTGAATTAATTTGGTTTAGACAATTTGAACCCCGCAGTTTCCCGTCATCCATCAACTCCTCAAGAAATGAGCATGGAAGCTTTGCTAGCCCGAGAAGACCTAATGAAATCGATAGAAACTTTTTAAGAGTTTAATCGTATCTCTTTTCGGGAAACACGAGGTTTTTTTAATGCAATTTGGGACAAGTTTTTGAAAATTAAGCATCTTATGCTCAATTCGAGAAGGCATAAGATTTGCATAACTAACTTCTTCAAGATATGCAAAGCATAACGAGGAGTTGCAGATTTTATTACTACTCCAAGTTGGAATTTTGCCTACCTCTTATTATGATGATGATGACGATAAAATATTTTATTTTGCAAACATAAGAATATCTCATGACAATATTCTACCGCATTTCACAACCCGAATCACCAGGTACGAACTCTCTTATAAGGACTCCCCCCTTGAGGTTGTGAGCATCTTGACACTATTCCGGAAACGGAATCGGACGAATTAATAAAGTCTAGTGTCGAGGACCTTGTCCAAATCCAAAGTGAGTCCGAAGATTCTTCCGACGGTGAGTGTGATTTGCCTCCGGATGATGATTCTTAAAAGAATCATGATCTTACTTTTTCTAACCCTCTCTTCGATATCGATGAAGATTTTACCTCGAGTGATGAGTCATTTTCCGAAGAAGACGTTCCAAATGAGAATTTTAAAATTTTCTCTAATCCTCTCTTTGATCTTGATGAAGAAATCACTTCCACTAAGGTTGATCAAATTGATGATGAGGTGTTAGAAAATACCAATTCAATTCCACTGGGAATTGAATATCCTTGTTTTAATGCCGAATCCGATCTTTTAGAATCTTTGCTTCAGCAAGATACTTCGATTAATGATTCTCAAAAGATCGATTCTCTTCTTGATGAGTTCACCGGTGAACTCACTCTTCTCCAATCAATTCCACCGGGAATTGGTGATGTCAACCTTGATCCGGAGGGAGATATTTTGTTTTTAGAGAGTTTGCTTTACGATAATTCTTCTCCCCGCCCTCCGAAAGAATTTAATTCGGGAAAAATCCAATCCGAAGTCATTCTCTACACTCCTTATCCGGTCGAGGATAGTGACTCTCTTATGGAGGAGATTGAAATTTTTCTTGATGGTGATGGATCAATACCATCGGGTATTAAGAGTGGTGATTACGACTCAGAAGATGACGATAATTCTACCTCTCGTCCCGAGTTCGAATCATTTCATGTTGATTATCCCGATTCGGGAGATTCAACCATTGATGTGGTGGAAGACATCCCCGTTGATGTGCCTAATATTTTGCCCACTCATCCCACCCTTCATATGGATTTCGACTTCATTCCTTCTCATAATGATCTCGGATCCGATCTTGATGTTTCTTCTCCTTTCGGAGATAGAAACCAGATTTACGATCCGGGGATATGCATTGAAGTTGAATCTACGAGATTTCTTGCTACTCATTCCCCCGTGATTGTTACTTTCCTTCCATTTTCATCCGAAAATGAAGATAAAGTTTTCAATCACGGTGTTCTTTGCTTATAAGGAGAAATCTCCTCCTTCTTCATCACACCGGGGCTTGAAAGCTTCCAAGCTGTCTCTTCATAAAAGCCCGATGTTGATTCATGGAGACAACATCCCTCTCTTGGATGTTCCGTATCTCCATTTCTATCCTCTTTGACCTAGCTCAAGTATGGGGGATCGAGTCAGGCTCAAGTCTCGGTGAACACAAATAAGCGCTTCTCGGGAGGCAACCCGTGTCTTTTCTTCTTTCTATTTTCTTGATTAATAAGTTAGTGTGTTATTTTATAGCCTAAGTGTGAGGGCGTGTTTCTTTCTATGGTATGTGGTTTTGTTTTTGCATGATTCCTTAAGATCATGAAGACCTGTGCTTGTTTTCAATCCTCCAATCATCCGGTCTTTGATCTTCTGCTAATTTTGGAATCATCAATCCTGATCATGTATATTAATTGTGTTTTCCCTTTCACACTTGGAATTACTAGCATTTGCCTTTTTCGTTGATAAGTGTGAGGGTAAAACCCGACATTTTGAACATTGAGGCCAATGTTCGGTTCTAAGTGTGGGGGGGATTTTTATCGAAATGTGATCATACCTGTGCCTATATGTGTTCCCACGCAACCCCGTTTTGACCAAAATTTTAAATTTTTATTGTTTTATTAGGATATATATAGGTTAAAAAAATAAAAAATAAATAAAAATAAAAATAAAATGATGAAAATATAAAAATATATAAATAAGTAGGCCCGTAGAATTAGGTAGCTTTTGACTTGACCGAGTTTTACACTCTAGCTTTCCCCTTAGCTTTCGAGACTTAGCGTTTGCTTAACTTTATAATTTTGCAAAGAACGAAATATGATAGAGTTAAATATAAGTTTGATGCTAAGCATGGATTAGTTGGATATCTTTAGAGCTCATAGAGGTTAATTATGGCTTTTTGCTTCCATCAACTTAATAAACGCTATATAATTGTTGAATAAAATAAAGTTGCTTTAGGTTTTTTGTTGTTTCTCTAGTTTAGAAATCACTTCGTTGAGATTCTTCTGGTGAAAGTAAGTACACATCGCGGTTTTGTCAGTGTAGTGGAGGAAATAGACTCTGGACCATGGTCGGCTTCGCATACGATGTGGCAGTAGTTAAAAAGACCACAGGAAACTCACCTACATACTAACTGAAACCTTCATTGAAATTTGGCTATAATTAATTATAATTATGATATTAAATCGAAGACGAAATAAGACGTCTGGTTACATGGTCGGCTCGCTTATCGATGTGTCGGTCGTTTTAAAGGTGTGGAGGTTTGGTTAATAATAATAATAAAAACTATTTTGTGGTGCTGTTGTATATAAAAACTTTTATTGCATTCTTGCCGGTCACACTACGACATTTGTTGCTGTTATTCTATATTAAGGCACATAGTTATTTATAATACGAATGATGAGCTGATTAAATGTTTGCTGATTTTTGCTTTTTTTTCTTCTAGGCATTCCTTGCCCGTGCCGGCTCACTACCCGATTGTTTTTGTAGCTCTTTCTTAAAAATGGTCTCGAAGGTAATTTACCCGATGGGTGAAAGGAATGGATAATTGTTTTTGCTGCATCTTACCGGCTCATACAACTGATGTTGACTGCCTCCTCTCTAACAGAAACCGAGGTTTAAATAATGTTTGCAATAATAATAAGTATATTATAAAGCCAAATTTTGACTCTCGGGTGTGGGGTTATCTAAATAAAGCCTTCCCATCTCTGGTGAAATCGTAGTTGAGTTGTTTTGCGGGATGAGAAATAATAAGGATATCCACACTAATATCAGTGCGAATTAGAAACTTATGTGGGACCTTATTCTCACAATACGGTCTATTTAGGAATGGATTCAAACTAATTGTCGGTCCCCTAAACCGGATAGATTTTGGGTTTACTTTATATTAATAAGGGCTATAATTTATTTGTCCACCCAATAAAAATAATAATATAATTATACTTCTTAGATGGATTTAGGAATAATGGACATTCCGACAATGTTAAGTTTTTTACTTACACAATTAGGCATTTATTTCATGAGTTGTGTTAGCATCTAATCTTTTAGTATTTAACGGTTGTATTTCGTTTTAAGATCTTAGTTTTGGGGATTGGTATGCGATTGTAATAAAAAATCAAAGGATAACGATACTCCACGTTCTTAAATCCTTTTTAAATAATTTTAATTTTAATTCTTATTATTTTGTTTTTATAATTTTAGGAATAAGTTGGTTTTTTTAAAACGGGGTGTGCGCCGTGGCGATCGCTTCGTTTTTGGCGCGCTTTTATCGAAAAATATAGGGCGATTTTTTTGTATGTTTATGGCGCTTTCCAGACGCCGCGATCTTTTATAGCGGCGCCTCGCGGAGCTTTGTTTTTTTTTCTTTTGGCGCTCTTGTTCGGAGCGCGGGAGCTGGTTGTTTGTTGGAGGGCGAGGGTGGATGGCGCGGGAGGCGCGGGAGACAGAGCGACGGGGTGGTGGTAGGTGCAGTGGGGGGGGTGTGGTGGGTGGTTGGGTGCACGAGAGGGTGCGAGCGCGGGGCGTGGAGGGTGTGGGGGGGTGGCGAGGGAGCGGGAGCGGGGGGGGTGCGGGCGCAGGCGAGTTTTGGGGCGGCGTATTTCGAGTGTGATTTTTGAGTGCTAGTTTTTTTTAGGTTTCGCTTTTATCTTGGTTGTTTGTAATTTGGGCCGATGTGCGTGGTTTGTGTTTTTGTTTCGGCTGGCGGGGGCGGCCGAGGTGGAGTTAGGTTTGCGGGGGGGGAGCCGGTGGGGTTTGGGGGGTGGAGGGTGGGGTGGTGGGGAGGAGGGAGTGGGGGGGCGGGGGGGGGAGCGAGGGAAGGCCGCGGGGATGCGGATGGGCGCGCTTGTATTTTTGGTGCTGCTTTTTCTGGTATTATTTGCGGGCGTTTGCTGCAGTAGTCGGTTTTCGCTTGGCGCAGGCGTTGATGGCGAGGGGCGGCGGCGCTTGTTTTTGTTCGTTTGTGGTGCGTTTTTTGGGTGTGAGCGAAGCGGGGGGGTTGGGTGAGTTTTTTGGGGGGGGTGGGGCGTGTTTGATTTTGTTTTATCGGGGTGGGGAGGTGGAGGAGTGGGGGGTGACAGAGTGAGTGTTGTGGGGAGGGTGGGGTGGTGGGTGTCGGGTGGTGGGGGGTGGGGTTTTGGGGTGTGGGTGAAGTGGTTGTGGGTGTGAGCAGGGTGGCAGACGTGGAGGGGGGGTTGGAAGGCGAGAGGGTTGTGGTGGAACGAGATAGAGGGCGAGCGGTCTTGCGTCGGGGTTGGGAAGTCGGGAGTGAGAGTTCAATAGAGAGTGAGTGTTTGTTGGAGGTGGGGGTGCGTGGGTGGGGTGTGAGGGGTGGTGTGGTGGTGGTGTGGGTGGGTGGGGTGGAGGGTGAGTTGGATGTTGCGGATGGTGGTTGGCACAGAGTGGGGGGGTGGCGCTGGGCAAATTGAGGGGTGTGGGTGGGTGAGCGAGGGGGTTGGCAGGAGAGGGAGGGTGTAAGATCGGAGATGCGGTGGTGGTGAGGGGGGGGGTAAGAGGAGTGGGGGTGAGTGGGGAGGGGGAGGGGTGGTGGGGGGGGGGGTGTGGGGGTTGGGGGGTGGGTGGAGAGCAGGTGGGGGGGGTGGGTAGTAGTGGAGTGGGGTAGAGGGGGTGAGCGGGGGGGGGGGGGTGGTCGCGCGGCGACCGCATGTGGGTGGGGTTGGGGGTGTAGGTGTGGTGCGGGGGGGCTTGCTTATAGTATTTATGATTTCGGTTTTTTTTTTTTGTTCTGCGGTGGCGCGAAGCTTTGTTATTTTATTTTTATTTTTATTTTATAATCTTAATTCGCTTTTGCGCTATATCGCTTATCTTGGCTATTCGCTAGCGCGTGGCTGGCTATTTTTTAGTTTTTACTTGTTAGTAGCGATTTTGAATTGAAGTGGTTTTTGTTTGGGTGGGTTACGCCGGCGTATTAGTCTTTGGTGGGTTGGAGCGGTGTGTTGGGGGGGGTGGGGGATTAGTGGGGGATTAGTTTTGGTGTGTGTGGTTGGTTATTGTTGGGGGGGTGGGTATGGGTATTGTTTTGAGGGGGGGTGGTGGGTTGGGGGTTGTTGGGGATGGATTGGGATGGGGTGGGGGGGGGTGGATGGGGATTGGGGTTTTTTGGGAGGTTATGTGTGATGGTACGGGGCGGGGTTCCTCGCCCTAGGGGGGTGGGGTGTGGGGGGGGGGGGGGGGGGGGGCGGGGGGGTCGTCCGAGGGAAGCGTAGGCGGGTTGGGTGGGGGGTTTGGGGTGGGTGCTTGGGTAGGTGGGAGGGGTGGGGGGGATGTGGGTTCGTGCGTTGGGGGTGGGTGGGAGGAGGCAGGTTGTTGGTGTGGGACGTGTGATGGTTTTTTTGTGAGGGTTGGTGTGTGTTGTGTGTGGTGTGTTGTTATGTGAGTTTGGGGGAGTCCTTTGGCTGTGTGGGGGTCCTAGCATTTTGCAATTAGATAAAAATTTAGAAAATAGAATTAATATTTGCTTTATGGCTTTCAAATGATTGCATTGTGCTTGAAGGTTGCGGGTGGATGGGGGGAATAATACGAGGAATAAAGGAATATGAGGAAAATAAAAAATATTTGTGAGGAATTTTGGAAATTAAATGGAAAAATTTTGGGGAAAAAAAAAAAATTGTAAAAGAATTTTGACAAAAAAATGTTATAAAATGATTTAAAAAATTAAAAGGAGATTTAAAAAATTTTGGAAAAATATAAAAAAATGGATATTAAGGAAATAAAGACCAAAACAATTTTGAATCTTTGATGTGTGTAAAACACACATATTTTTGTACCCCGGGAAGAAAATGCTAAATAAATGGACTTCTACGACCTCTAAAACACTTCTAAAATTGGTTTATAATTAGTTTTTTTTGTTTTCTGCAAATATGTTTTTTTCATGTATTGTGTTTTTTATGCGACTTGTCATTTTACAGGTTACAAAGGTTAATTTGGTAAACAAAGCAAAAATAAAAAAAAATTATAATAAAACGGGTTGTGTAATGGTTTTTTAATATTTGAAAATTTCAGGGTGGCGTGACTTTCGACGACGTTTTTTTTTTTTTTTTACGTTTTATGAGGCTTTCTCTAAAAAAGTCGTTGAATGGTTGGAAAATGGGTTTGAAACCGGCTCCGGGGAGTATGCCACCATTTGGAAAGAGACCAAAAAATATCAAGTTTTTACGGGTTTTTTGTGTTTTTTGATTGTTGTTAGATGGTGGTTCTTTATTTTTTGCGTTTGCTTATTGTTTTCCTTTTGTTTGTTTTTTTTTTGTGTTTAGTCTTTTTTTTTTGCCTGTCTATTCTTTTTATTGGGTCGGCCCGAGAGAGAGGACGCTCCATTTATCTTTCATTTATATGATCGGACCGTCCCCCGGCCGACCCATCATGAGAGTATCCGATCAATTTATTTTTACTAATCTTTAATCTGAACAAGCAGGCCCACAGGATGTTAATAGCCTAGCCCATGGCCAAGCCCACAACAAATATTTATGTCAGCCCAAAAAACTTATTTTATAGCGTCACGGCCAAGTTAAAGTTTATGTGGATATTAGTCCTAGCCCCCACCCAGTCTAGTTAGTATAGGTGACTCTCTAGAATTAATGAAAGGCACCAGTTGATTGGTTTTGGGTTGGAGGTATTTGGTGGTTTCGTCGACGTTTTGCCATGTTAATTGGTAGTGTCCGGCGGTTTAATAATCGCGGGCGTCTAGTTGTGTTGAGGGGCGGGTGGTATGGTGTTGCTGCTGTGTAGCAGTTTGGGATGGATTGTGCATTGGGGGGGGGGGGGGATGTGTGGATGGTGGGGTGAGGGGCAGGGGGGGGGGGGGGGGGGGGGGGGGGTGGGTTTTCTGGGTGGGGGGTTTTTTTGCTGATGTTGATGCTTTTTTTGATGTTTGCTGTCTGATGTGATGGTGGGTGCGGGTGATGGTGAGGGCTGGTGGTGTGGGAGATGGGGATGGGGAGGCGGGCTGGGGGGGGTGTGCTGGGGTGTTAGTGTGGGTGGTTAACATGGGACTGGTGTTGAGGTGAGGGGCTGTGAGTATGCGGGATGGGGGGGGTACAGCGGGTCTTCGTTAACTGGCGGGGGGTGGGGGAGTTTTTTTTTTTTTTGGTTTATAGATTGAAATTTTTTTTAGATTTGTTTTGAATTTTTTTAGTACGAATTTAGAATATCGGAATAAGAGTAGATTTACTTTAGTATTTTTAGTTGGTTATAATTAATATAGAATAGGTATTATTTATATTTTATTTTTAACAGCAGAAGTAAATGTAAGTAAGTTCTGTTGTAGTTAATTAAGTATGAGTAGTTTTGTAGTTCCTTTATTTTGTTGTTTTAGTGTGCAAACGCAGTTATGGATGGACTATACCCAGTTGGATATTATTATATATTAGTTTATACCATTCAAATTGAATCGGGTTTGGGTTTTTTTTTTAGTTTTCTTTCTAGTTTAAAAGTTTGTCTAAAATAGAAAGGATTGATTTCATATTAGGTCGAAATTTGAGTGTTTTTGAGTTTGTAGTTTGAATTAGGTGATTCAGAATGCTTAATGTTT
The DNA here is from genome assembly GCA_026074375.1 of Tanacetum coccineum. Taxonomy (NCBI): domain Eukaryota; kingdom Viridiplantae; phylum Streptophyta; class Magnoliopsida; order Asterales; family Asteraceae; genus Tanacetum; species Tanacetum coccineum. Next base: position 34,181 of record BQNB010052023.1, read on the forward strand.
ATTATTGGTTTTGTTTAATCCTTTTGGGAACTGATTTGTGTTGTTCGGCTCTACTAAATGAGGCTGTGGAATGTGGGTGCTTTTTAGGATTTGGTAAGTACTATCTAGATAGTATTTTCGAATTTTTTCTTTAGCTTATCGTATAGTCGGGGGTGCGTGGTGGTATGCGTTTAAAAAGTGCGGGTTTCAATTCGGTTTTCCATTTTTATCCTTTTTCAGTTGTTAGTGTATGTAGCTTAGTATAAATATGTTTTGCTTTGCTTATTTTATCATTATGCGTAGTTAGTAGTTTAATTAGTACTTGTTAAGTGATTAGGGATTTGGAATTTAAGTGCGGTTTTAAAAAGGTTTAAAAAATAGTCATTAGAATTTTTCAATTTACATTACGTCATTTACTTTTAATGCATATTTGTTTAAATTACCATTGTCATTTATTTTAAAAGCATTTTTACTTTATTTGTCATTTATTTTCTTGAGTGATAACTTGTTTTTTAAGGATTTTAATTCGTTATAACCTAAGACCGCACTTAAGGAACATTTTCACCGTCTACTTAGCTAGCATTATTTGTCTTTTATATTCTTTGAGATCATTGTGTCACCGTACAACTCATTGAGTGACAATATTAGGTGTTTCACTATTCCACCCCCCCCCCCCCCCCCTTGGTCAAGTGTTCGAGCTGTAGCCGGGTGTAGATGGGTGTTGTCTGGGGTTATAATTATTCTTCCTATCCAATCCTGTAATATAAAAATAATTATATTATTCGTATACCTATTTACATTGCTATATTTATTTAAATAAAATTACAAATTAAAATAAACCTTGTAGTTATAAATTCTTAGGAATTCATATTTAGTTTTAATTTTTATGTTTTTTTTTAAAAATAGTTTTAAAAACCAAAACAAATAAAAAAAATCTTTTATTGGACAATTCAAGCTCGATATTACAACTTGATAACGTTTAGATTTCATTCACACCTCTCGCCGAGGAGAACGATACCCGTGTTGATTACTTATTATTCTTTCCTAAGAATAATTTGTATGATACTTAGCTTGCGTATATGTATATGTATTTTATAAATATATATATTATATATCTGAGGGTTTATTTGATACGCGCGTTGAAAAAATCGAATCGTGTTATTACACCGCCCTCCGAACCCGCGAAATCATTTTCGGTACAATTTTTTGATTTAACAAGGTGTATTAAATACCAGTTATGTCGTTGTATACTTTTAGACTAACTAATCATTGGGAGAACAGGAATGCTTGCTGAATGAACCACTTGATATTACTTTTCAAAATTTATACTCCCCCTCAAAAATATATTAGAGTGAAATTTTGCGCCAGCATAAGCAGGGGTACAGAAGGAGTTTGTTGGGAGTAGTTTGTTGAGGCACACAATTTTTAAAAGATTTTGAATATTTTCTGTTCTCCAAAATGTATCTTGTGAGAAAAAAAAATTTTGCTCAACAAGAAAATGATGTTGAATTTATCTTTATGAAATATCATTTCCTTAGAACTTCTCTTGAGCATTCAAAACTCTGAATGTTTTTATGACATTGCTCAAGACAACGAGAAGACTCATGAAAATTTCCCGTCTGTTTTGGAAATAATGTGAATAAATGAACATTTTCCTTTCTTTTTGGATTTCGGGTCCTAAGCTGACATTTACTTAGAAGTCGTAGTAAAAATTTGAAGAGACATGTTTTGAATACTTTTGAAACTCTCACTCGAACTTCATTTATACACCCGTTCCAATACTAATCAATATTTCTAGGTGCATAAATGTTATTGATTTACGAGATACATGTCAGAGAAGATTATTTTTGGTATTTTTGAAATTTTTCAATTTTGTATTTTGCTTTTATATGATTTATACAAAGAATTACTGTGATTTTGCAAGACGTTCAAGCTCCTGTGAAGACAAACTGCTCATACCAAGGTGACGAACCAAATCATTAAACTATCCCTCATGAAGGGCTTTGTGTGAGAGGCCGCCTTAGTTGGTATCAGTCTGGAAAAAATTACAGTTCATTGGTACAATTTTCTACGTGTTCCTTGATGAAATTGTAGCGGACTGCAATGTGTTTGGTTCTTGAGTGTTGGATCGGGTTGCAGGATATGGCTATGGCTGATTTCAAATCACAATAGATAGGAATCTTGTTGAAGTGAAAGCCATAATCCGTTAATTGTGTCCGCATCCAGAGAACTTAGGCACAACAAGCGGATAGAGACACATATTATGCTTTCGCGGTTGATAGAGCCGTACAATCTTGCTTTTTCAAGGACCAGCCTACCAGCTTTTCGCTTAAGAATTGATTTCCACCGGAAGTACTCTTGAAGGAGTCTCGACATCCCGGTTAATCAGCATCTAAAAATCCAGTTAGTTCAAAACTAGATCCTTCATATACCAGAGACCTATATTGACTGTTCCTTAGAGGTAATGAAAGATCCTTTTAACCTTCTTGAGGTGCTTCTCGGTTGGCTGAGCCTGGTACCGAACACATAAACAAGTAACATGTACAATGTCTTGTCTTTGATCTCCATTGGAGTACCAATGGGGTCACAAGTTTCCATTCTATATTTTTAAGGATTTCTAGCACGTAGTTGGACTGGTTTATGAAGATGCCACAGAGGGGATTAGTTAACTTGTAAACCAAAGAAAAACGTAATTTCCCCCATCATCGACATTTTGAAGCGGCTTTTCATAAGGTCAGAAAATAATTGGGTATACCTAGGGTTTGTAGAACCAAAGATAATATCATCTACATAGACCTGTACCACTAAGATGTCGTCATCGAAGCGTCGTATAAACAGCGTTAGATCAATAGTGCCTTTGTTGAAGTGATTTTGTTGGAGAAATTTGACAATTCGTCGTATCATTTCCTTGGTGCTTGATTTAAACCATAAAGTGCCTTCTTTAGCTTGTAGACATGGCTTGGATGATCAGCATCGATGAAACCTTCAGGTTGACACACGTACACATCTTCTTTTAACGAACCATGCAAGCAAGCAGTTTTTACTTCCATTTGGAGTACGGTGAACGATTTGTGTGCAGCGTAGGCCAAAAATATCCTGATAGCTTCCATCCTAGAAACCGGAGCGAATGATTCTTCAAAATCTATTCCTTCCTCTTGGCGGTACCATCTCACAACCAGACGAGTTTTATTTCTGATGACCATGCTTTCCTCGTTGTGCTTATTTTTTAATAACCATTTCAAAGTAAGAGGTTTTATGTTATCCGGAGGAGGAACTAACACCCATACATCAAGCCTTTTAAACTGGAGAAGTTTTTCTTGTATTGAGTTACTCCATGCAGGGTCGGTCATTTGACATTTTTTGGTTCCATAGTGCTCACAGTCAGTGTGTATATGCACATTTCACCCTCTGTTCGCAACTGATTTCTTGTCAAAACTGGTCGTGAGGGTTCTCCTATCACTTGTTCCAAAGGGTGATCCTTAGTCCACTGATATTCATGAGGGTATGGTTGATAAGATGTATGCATGTTCGACGGATCCACATGTTGAGAGGATGATTCAGCAAAACTTGTGGATGGTGGAGCAAATAGATTTATAAACGTATTCCTATCGAACATAGCATTTGGAACATTATCAGCAACTGCTTCAGGTTAAAGTTGAGTTGGATCATCTTGTTGCTGAACATGTTGTTGTTCTGGTTCGAGCTCGTCAACATCCTGTGAAGTGTTTGGAATGTTTGTAGCTTGAGGAGATGAATTTGTTGGTGTCGGTGTGGTGTCTGCTGTTTTTGAAGATGCCGTTGGAGTCTGAAAAACTTGAGGTGCTGGAGCAGCAGGAGCAGTTCGTGGAGCAGCGGACGGTTGACCACTAATGTAATCAGCATACATAGCTTCGAACAATAAATCTAATTCACGTTCAGTTGGTTTTTAAGATGTTATTGTTGACGGAGCATATGTAAGATTGAGTCCTGAACTGATTTGTCCAGAAGACATTCCTTGAAGCTTGGGTTTTGAACTGCGTTGTTCAAAAGCCATAGCTGAAAGCTCATCAAAAGTGACATTCATCGTCTTCATGATTTTCTTTGTCCTTCGGTTGTACACTCTGTAAGCCCAAGAATTTACAGAATAACCAATAAAAAAGCCAATATCACCTTTTGCACCAAGCTTCCCAATGTCTTCACGATCGTTCTTGGGATAACAGAGAGCCTCAAATACATGTAGAAAGGAGATATCCGGTTTTCAATCGTTAATAAGCTCATATGATGTTTTTCCAAATCGTCGGTGAATGGTGGAGAGATTTTGAGTGTAGCACGCAGTAGCAATCGCTTCAGCCCATAAGAATAACAGAAAACAAGAAAAAAATCAACATTGTTCTAGCAGCCTCTACTAACGTTCGGTTTCTTCGTTCCACGACTCCATTCTGCTGAGGAGTCCTCACAGAAGAAGATTGGTGAGAGATGCCAACACTATCAAAGAATTTTTTAAAAACATGATTCTTGAATTCTTTAAACACATGATTCTTGAATTCTTTACCGTTGTCGGTTCTTACAATAATGACTGGAGCTTGTAAAAGAACTGTAATTTTATTCAGAAAGGTTTTGATCTCTTCTGTCGCTTCATCTTTGGATCTGAGAAAGTGGACCCAAGTGTAACGAGAGTAGTCATCCACAATCACCAGAATATACTGCTTCCCATTTATACTTTTGATTCTCATTGGCCCACACAAATCCATATGTATAAGGTGTAGCCTCTGTTTAGAATTTGGAACAGGTTTAGGTGGGTGAGATGCCTTTTTGCTTTTTTCTTGCTCACATGAGGAACAAAGATGTTCTTTATGATATCTGAATTTCGGAAGACCGGTGACGGAATCGTTTTTAGCAAGGATTGATGTTAATAGATGCAATAATAATATATGCAAGATGGGTGCTCTTGCCTATGTGGCACTCAGATGACGCGTCCTTCTTATTAGGGACACCCACCATTAATGAGTCTTCATGCTAATAAGGGTGAACTCGGTCATTCAGACAACCAAGCTGTGGATGTGTGTTTGTGTCGGTGTGTGTGTGATTTTAGTTTTTGAGTGATATATTTGTGTTTAAGTAAGGTATGTTTTGATGATGATGTTTGTTGTATTATCACATTAGTTTGATGATAATGTTGGTTATGAAAAGAAAAAATGTCTACAACTGAGTTGATGGGGAAAATTTGTTTGCGGTGACTCCTTATTACCGCTTGACTTATTGCATTTACAAAACCCTTTTAAAAAATCTAAAAGTAAACAGGGAAATGCTAACAACAGCCTTAAAGGTTATCATTAAACAAATAATTTTTATTACAATACAACCTGTGAATGATTTTGATTAGATGATAATCCTAAAAAAGTGAAGACAATTCTGAAATTAGTGAATACATAATTGATATTTAATTATGATTGCTTGGATTTTATTTTTATAAACAATTGTAATAAAATAAAGACTTTTAACCATAACCTTTAGAGTTGTCTAAGGGTTGGATTGTCATTAGCAAAACCCAAGTAAATAAATAGAGTAAATTGCATAAAGCGTCCATAATGTTTAGTCAAATTGCATGTTTCGTCTTAAATGTTACGAAAGTGCAAGGATCGTCCCTGTAGGGAAACCTTTGGTGCAAGTATTGTCCCCGCAGGGACTATACTTGCACCAAAGGTTTCCTCAAAAGTTTTCCCATAAGGACGATACTTGCACCAAAAGTTTCCCCACAGGGACAATCCTTGCACTTTCGTAACGTTTGGAACGAAACATGCAATTTGACCAAACTTTAAGGACAATTTATGCAATTTACTCTAAATAAATAGGATGGGCCATTATCATAGTTGGTGTGCTTACAAGTTGTTCAAACAAGAGAATAATAACCCCAGAACAAGGGAATACAAAGACAAGACTTCCTTCTTTCACATCAATATCAACTTTGCGCATTTTACCACTCCTACACACTTCTCATAAATATATTCCTGATTTTACAAATATTACTACTCTATCATTGTATTGATTTTACAAGAAAATTTATAAAATAGATAAGAAAATATAGAAAATTCTTAAAGAGTGAGAAAAAAGATACTGACACTATATAAGTGAAAGTACAAAATAAAAAATATAAATTTTAATAAGTCAAAAATATTAACAATCCAAAAACACGAAATAAAAAAGTGTAAAAGATTTTTTTTCTGTACCTTTAACAACACTCTTTCTTAGAGCTCCAGGTACCATAACTTGGTAACACCAAGTTATGGGGTGTCACGTCAGCTTTTTCACATTCACATTCACATCCAAAAAAACCCAGGTAACCATAACTTGAGTTATAACATCACATTTTCAGCTTTTTCATAACACCCCCTTAAACAAACTAAAATATTTCATTAAACAATATTACACATTACAATACTTTTAAAAAACATACCGAATTAAAAAACATACGGAAATAAAAAACATACGGAAATAAAAAACATACGAAATAAAAAAACATACGAAATAATAACACTAAGACTCATTCGA
>BQNB010052024.1:0-40686 GCA_026074375.1 Tanacetum coccineum
GGATTTTATCACTAAATTTCCAAGGTTAAAGTAGTGAGTATGATGTGATTTGGGTGATGGTCGATAGACTGACGAAGTTAGCTCATTTTCTAGCTATACAAGAAGATTTCAAGATGTTAAGTTGGCAAGGATTCATATTGATGAGATAATAGCAAGGAATGAAATTCTGGTGACGATTAACTCAGATTAAGATGGATGACTTACCCTGTGGTTTTGGCAGACGCTGCAAAAAGTGTTAGAGATGCGATTGGATTTGAGTACTGCTTAGCATCCTCAAGCGGATGGACAAAGTGAAAGTATGATTCAGACTTTGGAAGATATAATGAGGGCATGTGTTATCGATTTTGGTAGTAGTTATCATTTGAGCATTCGGTGTGCTCCGTTTGAAGCTTTGTATAGAAGGAAATGTAGGTCGCCTGTTCTATGGGCAGAGATTGGAGGGATTAGTTTGATTGGACCTGAGTTAGTGCAAGAAATGATTGATAAAGTAGTGTTGGTAAAGGAAAAGCCTAAAGCGGCGAGAGATCGTCAAAAGAGCTATGCGGATAAGAGACGTAAACCGTTAGAGTTTGAGGTGGGTGATCAGGTGTTATTAAAGGTGTCGCCATGGAAGAGCGCAGTGCATTTTGGAAAGAAGGGTAAGTTATCACCAAGATATGTAGGACTGTTTAAGATCCTTGAACGGATTGGCCCTGTAGCTTATCGGTTAATATTACCTGAGGAATTGATTGGTGTACATGACACATTCCATGTGTCAAATTTGAAGAAGTGTTTAGGGTATGCTAATTTGCTTGTTCCGTTGAATGAAATCAAAATTGACAAGACTTTACGATTTGTTGAGGAACCTGTAGAAATTATGGATCGTGAGGTTAAGAGTTTGTTGAGCGCGAAGATTATATGAATTCTAAGCATAAGCGAGGTTATGAGGATTTTATGAAAACTAAGTATCCACATGTACTCATTGAGCAACTTATAGTTGGAAGTACTAATTAAAGTTGGGTACATAGGGTTACTGGTAGACCCTAGTGCACCCTTAAATGTTCTTATGTGGTTTGGTTAATGTTATATTTTGAATAAACTCAAAGTCGAGCCGATTCTTAAAAAACGTTGAGCTTTGTAACAGCTCATAACTTAGTCTTCAGGACAGTTTCTTGTTTGATGAGTTGCGGGGTTAGGTTATGAAACGTGTCAAACCTAAAGAAGTGTTTGGCGGATGCTAGCCTACATGTGCCATTGGATGAGATTAAGGTTGACAAAACTCTTCATTTTGTTGAGGAACCTATATAGATTATAGACCGTGAAATTAAGAGTTTAAAACGTAGTAAGATATCACTTGTGAAGGATTGTTGAAATTCAAAGCGTGGTCCCGAGTTTACTTAGGAGGGCGAAGATTATATGAAGTCTAAGTATCCTCAGTTGTTTGTTGATCGTGTTGATGAATCGGCTAGTTAAATCTCGGGATGAGATTTTCTAAAGGAGTGGATACGGTGACAACCGTGATTTGAGCAGGTTAGTTTATACCTTTAGAAAATGGCTAAGTGTCCATTTTTTATATTTCTTGCATGCTATGTGTTCATTATGTAGGTTGAAGTAGTTTACGTATGTGCATGATGTCATTTTAGAGGTAAATGATTATCTTATTTTGTGTGCATATGAGTTTGGTGTTAAGTATTCTATTTGTTCAAGTGTGGTGATAATGGAAATGAAAGACGTGTTGCATGTATTGCTACGTCAATTCTTGGTGAAAATGGATCAAGAAGTTAACAAGAAATCGGTGTTAGTGATCAAGAATTCAAGAGGAGTATGAATATTCTTAACTTAGTTAGAATTATTGCAATCATGTAAAATGCTTATGATGGATCTAGGGTTTACTAAAATACTGATTTTATAATAACTTTTAAAGATGGATGTTTGATTAGGGTTAGTTTAGGGTTATGATATGCGGTTGCATGGGTTTTGCGTTAGAACATGATTTAGGTTGAGCAAATAAAAAAAAATTTTTAGGTATGGTGTTCAATGCTGATATTAGGATGTTTGAAAACGGAGTTTTATATGACTCAAGAGCCTAAATTGTAGTTCAAAGAGTCTATTTTTCAAAAAGTCCAGCCTCGAATGATTTTGAGTTTGGAAGTTGGTTAAATGTTGGTTACAAGAAAAGTTGTTAAAACAGTGAATACGGGTCAGAATTAGGTCATGATTAGGAGGGTTAACCCTAACTTAAAAGTGGATTAGGGTTTGCCAATCAACTATGGGTGTTTAAAGATCTATAAATAGAAACATTGAAGGATAGTCTCTGAATGTATGTCTAAGTTATCGGTACATTAGGGCCCTACATTTCAGTGTGCATCGATCCGAATTGGGACAGGTTTGAAGTTAGGATTTTATTTGGGGTAGGTTGCACATGTAATGAGCATTGTGAATCAACAAGATAATAGTAAAACTCCTAAATGAACTTAGTTGATTTTTTGGTATTCATTTTTGAAGGTCGCAACAGTAAGGTTTTAAGTTAGTAAAGATACACTAAAATCTCTAGCATTTCGAAAATATTTATAAATTGTAGTAACTGGTGTATGTTTTAATGGGTGTACAGGTGGGCATTGGGTCGGGGTGACCCATGATGGTTAATCAAACCCTTATACATCCATCATATGTGTGTTACATGGACTAGAGCTTTTAGCTTGGTCAGGTGTAACCATGTTTATTTATTTGTATAGTTGCGTGATAGGAATTGGAAGCTGCATTTTGAGCATTTAGGTGAGTTACATAGTCCCACTTTTTATTTTGTTTTAAACTTGGGATGGAAATGATGCAAGTGTTGAAATGAGTTTTAAATTTCTGTGATTATGTGTTAGTGTAAATGCATGGACTATTATGTGACTGATATGCGTTATGTGTTACATGTTATGTGATGTGGATATTCATGTGAGTCTAAGTAAGGAGTGTTACTGCAGGATATTCCATGCTTGTTTAGTGGAAGGTACTGTGGCTTAGGCAGGAGGTTAATTATGGGTATCTATGACCTGCCTAGAGGCAAAAAAAATATTAAAGGGGATTTTTTGGTATGATCCAAGAGTGATTTAGGTCGTCTGCTTGGTGTCTAAGGGATCGGATGAGTACGCCTACTCAGTGTTGGTTATGAGGGATCAGATGGGTACGCCTACCTAGTATATGATTGTTGGTTTCGAATGATTGGATGCATTGCATGTTTGATTGGTTTTGTTAGTAGATAATTGTCATGCAAAATATGTTGTTTTATAATCACAGAAATTGGATAAATTGTTTTGGAAATTGATTGGATATTGGTATGTGCCTAAATACTCATACCTTTGACCTTTAAAATCGGACTTAAATGACCAAAAACGTACCAAAAATACATTGTATTTGTATGTTTTCACTTATATTGTGCAGGAAAACGGATTATCGAGATAAGGACGAGAGAATCAAAGCCAAAAACGACAAAACCGAGCACGGAATGGAAAAGCGTGAAAGTCAAATTCGAAGTCAAAGACCAAAAAGTCAAGAGTCAAAGTCAAAGCCGAAACCGAAGAAATGTTAAATGGGCCCACCCGTACCCATTTAATGGGTCGGGACAGCCCATTATTCATTACTGGAAGGACTTAAAAGCCCAAAAGTTTAAATAAAGGCCAATATCCTTTTTAAATATAAACGCAAGACACAAGTATAAGCCCATTTGCACTTAACTGTGTTAGCCTTTATAACCCTTTTGTAAGCTAACTGTAGGTAGTCACAAAGATCTTAACTGCAACCAAATATCATAAATAGAGGGGCTTAACCTGCCACATCCCCAAATTATAATCACCACATGGACTGGCATTGCAATAACAACTAACAAGATGAGGAACTTTGTTTGCCAATTCACCAAACTATTTACCCTGCACCCTTATAAAACCCCCTTTTTCCTTCCTCTACTATACATCCCTCACACTAATCGTATGTGTCCTTTCTTGCAGATAACCAGCCAAAACCTTCACCCCACATCAAAAACATCACTTTCCCACCTCACCCCACCTCACTAAACCCCAAATACATGTTGGCAATCCTAGGCACTCTAATTGGACAAGGAAGAAGACAAAGGATAGACGGTTAAGATCAATCAGATTGGGGACCAAGTCAATCCAAGGCTCACGTTTAAGTGACGTGAAAGGCTTTTGGGAGATGATGACAAGACCACATGGACTATAAAAGCCAAGAAGCACAACCTGACGAGAGAGCTTTTACTTACCTGTTTTTTTAGATTAAATTAAATGTTTATTGTATTTTCTTTTAAATTTCAAAGCATTGTACTCTTTTATTATTAATGAAAGTTTGATTTTCAGTTTCATTTAAGTGTTCTTTAAGTTTAAGTTTTATTTGTTCAGTTTTACAAATTTGATTTGCAATATTGTTGGAAATATTCAAGCTGTTTTTTTTTAGTTTATAGTTTAAGATATACACTATTAATCTCTCTAAATGCTTTTTTGTGTTAATTGCTTCACTCACTTAATAAGGATCACTCAGAAAGGGTAAAATCTCTAAAGGAGTTGGTTGTTTTTGGATTATTATGGATGATATCCTAAATGGGTATGCTTATTGGTTTGTAGAGCTTTATGGTAAGCAATGGAATTAGATTTGAGTGCTTAAATCATTGCCAAAAGCTTGGACCCTTGTGAGTTTTCAATTTTCTCATTTTTTGCATTTTACTGTTCAATTGCTTATTTACTGTTACTTTCAGCTTATTTGTGCTTATTATTGTTGTTTATGCTTGTTGATGTTTGTTATTTGCTTTTATGCCTTTTGTTTAAGTCTTTGTGCAAAACTGTCAAGTATTGCCTTTAAACTGCTTATTGTTCTTTTGCTTATTTTAGTGATTGATCTTGTGCTTTTATTAATGCTTTTTGCTTATTAGTCATTGCTTTTTATTTGTCTTTAAATTACTTTGCTTAGATTTTTGTTAATCAGCTTAAAATTTTAATTATAAAACTTAAAGGGGTGTTTGGCATAAGACCCAAAGTGGGTCAAAACTTGTAAAAAGCCTTTTGGGTCATTTTGGAAATCTTGTACAAGCCTTTGTGAGTTGATTTTGATCTGATTTTCCAAGTTTTTAAGTATCTAAGTCTATTTTTAAGTTTTGTCAAAAAGGGTTTTCAAAACTGTGTTCAAAAACAGTTTGGAAATAGCTTATTTGATTTAAGCTTCTAAATACCATCTCTTTATGGGGGGGGGAAGTTGTTTCATGTGCTCTTTTAGTGTCTTAATGCAGTAGCATTGAGGTCTTTTGGTTTACTCTTGTTTTAGCCAAAATTTGTCAAGTCCATTTTCTAAGTAAAAAATCCATTTTTTCAAATTCAAATTTAGTCTAGTATAAATTGTTTTTAGCTTTTGAAATTTTGAGCATAAGCTCATTAGTTGGCAAATTTTATGTGTTTTTATTTAGTTTAGATTTTAGTCTTATTTATCTTGCTTAAAATCAAGGCTGCAATAAGCCTTTTGTCCTTGAAAAATCCACATCAGCATGTGCTGAGTGCAAACAGCTATTTCACCAAGGCTATTTCTTGGCTTAAATTGACTTTCAATCCTTTTTCCAATTGTTGGTTTTTAACAGCTTATTGGTCAATCTTTTTAGGGGTATACCCCATTTATCCATAAGGTTCCACTTGAGGGCTTAAAAATAAGCCCAAAAGTGCCCTTGTGGCTGTTTGCCTACACTTTTGCCCTTGTTGCTTATTTGATTATTTTTCTTATCTGCTTATTTTTCCTGGCTTATTTTTATTAGACTTGCTTATTACGGTTTCAGTAGATATTAGTTTTGGTTTATTTGGCTTTTTAGCTAGCTTAATTATCTAAAAAATTATCCTAAAACAGTTTAGCTATTAAAGTCATTTAAAAAAAAGAAGCAAATATGTTACCAATTTTCAGCTTATTTCAGGCTTATTTTTAAGTTTTGTAAAAAGTTTATTTTTTAAAGTTGGTTATTTAGTTGTGTTTTACATAGGTGCAACAAGTAAATTAAAAAAAATAGTTTTGATAAAAAAGGAGAACCAAGGTTCGAACCTTGGACCTCCCCTTTATACGTCCCACACACACTCTTTACTATCAAAAGCGCCCTTGGGTCTTTTCTGCCTAAGTCTACACACTTTATTTTTTTAACCAATTTTTCCCTTTTAAGCCATAAGCCACAGTTTGCTTATTTCTGGCTTATTCAATAAGCCAATTTTCCTGCTTTTATTTTTCTTGCATTCTACTCTGTTTAAACTACTTTCTGTAATTTTTTCGTATTTTTTCCAAAATTATTTTCTTTTTTTATCATTTATTTCTTTAAAACTGTTTATATTATTAATAATTAACTAAAAGTCAAAAAAATATAATTCTTTTTTTCAAAATTTTCTTTTATCATTTAGGACCTAGGAAAAATAAATTTGCATTCGTAGGGTTAAAATTTTAGAATTTCGTTTTTTTAAAGAACGGGTTTCGATCCCGTTCTCGTTTTTTGTGTTTTTAAGCTCAAATCACTTTCGTTTTTAGTCTAGTTTTCTTTATTCTTACATTTTAGTATTAGTTTTAAAAACTTAAAAAAATCTATTTTAGGATTAATTTTATAATTTTAGCTTTTTTAGTGGTTTTTAATGCCGTTAACGTTTTAAGTTTTTTTATTTTTTTTTTTTTTTTTTTTTTTTTCAACTTAAATTGCTTTCGTTTTAGGGTTCCTTTGCTTGTTTTTGCATTTTAATTGTAGAATGGGGAATCCAATCCATTCTTTAACCATTCAAGCATTGTTTGCAAACCAAACTCAATTTTCAAATTCACGCCTCGACGGGAAACGACCCGGGAAGGTTTTTGTGGAGTTTACTTTGGATAAAAGTAAATCTCTTTTAAAAGCCTTACGGAATATTTATCATTGACATTTTTTATTCTTATTATATATTTATATATTATATATATTTAATATATATAAAGGGTTGAATTTAAACGTGTCAATTTTTGGCGCCGCTGCCGGGGAGGCCGTGAGACGATTATCGAGTTGAAGTTTGTTGTGCCTTGAAGACCCTTCCTTGTTTTCAATTGGAACATTATCATAATAAGTTCCCGAACAAAAGATTAAAAACTTACCTTTTGTGTCACTTGTGAGGTACGGCTCACCTTTAATTGATTAACAAACTACAAGAGGGGTATAAGGAGGGTTGTTTAGAGGAAACTTTCGACCCGAAAGGAGAATGGATTTTAATAGCTTGCTTGCTTTACCGTCCATCCGCTCCTTGGCGTTTTTTCTTTTAAAGAGCTACACCGTGGAAACAATTTATTATTGGTTTAAGTTATTCAATCTCGTTTTGTCCATTAATAAAATATTGAAGTTTAAAAAAAAAAATTATAAAATAAATCGAAATCCAAAAATAATTTCCCTTTAACCTCGTTTGCCATTTAATTCTTCTTTTATCCTTCTTATTTTCTAATTATTATATGGCGTCATTCGACTATCGGTTTTTAATATCCCCTTTACACGATTAAAGAAAATGATCGTCTTGTGGCGCTTTGTACACTACAGACTATTTTTGTTCTAAAGGGGGTCTCGTAGACAAGATCGTTCGTGATCCTAATAAAACACTCGACTCATCTCAACGACCCCCTCAGAATTGTGCAAGGTGTGGAAACCCGGTTGATGGTCTGTATTATCGAGGATGTGCTCTTTTACGAAAGAAATTTAAGGAAGATTTGTTTACATATTGTGTTGAGAGTGAAATTTTCCAAGACCTTCAAGATACTTCCGAGTCATCCAATGACAATACCAACGTTGTTAATGTCCTCAAGAGCCATTAGTTGTCAACAGGACCTCGATGGAAAATTCCTCGCAAAGTCCTCCACATATTGACCAAAATTGTTGTTACGAGTGTGGTGATTCGTTAAATGGAATCTTTTGTCAACGATGCACTTGTATGTCTTGTGGGAAAGGTGCTCATCATGGTTATAATTGTCCTCCGAAAGTTCCGATTATCTCTAATCCAGGAACATGCAACATCCAATCATTTGAGGAGCTTCACAAACATTGCCAAGTTTCGATCTGACATGCTATTCTGGAGATGGAAATTCATTCACTTATGATTTCACTCCTAATTTTGTCAATGATTCTCCCAACGTTTTTAACCCACCTCCACAACCCCAATACGTGCCATACTCTTATGAGTGTATGTGGGAATGATGCTATCATGGTTCGATTGTCCTTCCAAGTCCCGTTTGTCTACAATTAGGACCCGTGTTTCAATCAAGACTTTGATTATTTTCCACAAACTTCATCGAGTTTTCTACAACAATATCCTTGTTGTGAAGATTATGGGGGTCCTCACGAGACTTTTCAATGTTAACCGATGAATTATTACGAACCTAATCCGTGTTATGATTCTAATTATTCCGGTTCTGACCAAATTTAACCCCCGCAATATACCGTCAATCATCCAATCTTCAATGCTCAAAATGAGCTTTCTCAATTTTCAATATGGAGATTTTAGAGCAAGACATCACATCTGTGATATGGTCAGTGTTGTAAATATCGCCTTGGCGGCCGATATATCACTGATATATCGCTTATCGGTGGTCAACCGATACGTTTTTTCACTTATCGGTAAAAAATCGGTTTTGGTCAAAATCGGTCAAAATCGGTCAAAAATCGGTCAAAATCGGCCGATTTTTGGGTTTTTTTTTTTTTTTTTTTTTTTTGTATTCTGATTTTCTTGATCGTGATTTAATAAAAGTATACAAAACTGAATTAAAACCACACATAATGTATATTTTACAACATATACATAAGATATATAGTTAAAAATATAAGAATATAAATAAACTAGTAAATTATTATATTTATTCTTGCAAAATTCCTTTTTTAATTTAGGGTCTCCGCGAGAACCGGATATATCGCGCCAAGACGTTATATCGCTTAAAAGGGGGGGGGGGGGGAGGGGGGGGGGGGGGTGGGGGGGGGGGGGGATGGGGGGGGGGGGGGGGGGGGGGGGGTGGGGGGGGGGGGGGGGGGAGGGGGGGGGGGGGGGTGGGGGGGGTGGTGGGGGGTGGGGGGGGGGGTGGGAGGGGGGGAGGGGGGGGGGGGGGGGGGGGGGGGGGGGGGGGTGGGGGGGGGGGGGGGGAGGGGGGGGGGGGGGAGGGGGGGGGGGTGGGGGAGGGGGCGGGGGGGGGGGTGTGGGGGGGGGGGGGGGGGGGGGGGGGGGGGGGGGGGGGGGGGGGGGGGGGGGGGGGGGGGGGGGGGGGGGTGGGGGGGGGGGGGGGGGGGGGGGGGGGGGGGGGGGGGGGGGGTGGGGGGGGGGGGGGGGGGGGGGGGGGTGGGGGGGGTTGTGGGGGGGGGGGGTGGGGGGGGGGGCGGGGGGGGGGAGGGGGTGCGGGGTGGGGGGGGGGGGGGGGGGGGGGGGGGGGGGGGGGGGGGGGTGGGGGGGTGGTGGGGGGGGGGGGGGGTGGGGTGGGTGGGGGGTCGACCGCGATGGTACCGCCGAGCGATATTTACTAACACTGGATATGGTTGGTCAATTATGCAAAAGAAGGAAGAAGATAAGCAATTGCTGAAGATTCAAGAGGCTAATGATCGATATTGGGAAGTTTACCATTTCTAC
Organism: Tanacetum coccineum; assembly: GCA_026074375.1. Taxonomy (NCBI): domain Eukaryota; kingdom Viridiplantae; phylum Streptophyta; class Magnoliopsida; order Asterales; family Asteraceae; genus Tanacetum; species Tanacetum coccineum. Next base: position 9,606 of record BQNB010052024.1, read on the forward strand.
GATGATGACGATGCCGAGGAAAGTTCTATTCCTTGAAAAAAAAAGATATTCATTTATGGACTTCCTTGGTGTAGCAATCACACCCGTTTTATCAATCGAGGGGCCCGTTGACTCTCTCATAATGAAGGATGAGCATCTCGACACTATTTCGGCAACGGATTCGGTCTGAAGAATTTAAAGTCTAGTGTCTGAGAACCTTGGTCATCCCAAGTGAGTCCGAGGGTAGTCCCGACAAAATGTGTGATGTGCTTTCGTGATTGTTAATCTCATCCTCTTGACATTTCAAAAGATAAAATGAGGTTTCTAAGATTCATAACGATGATTTTATACTTCGTTTGATGTCGATTCTTTCTTCTTTTTGACGACATCGATTATGTTGAGGCATCACCTCCTGATTCTGAGATCGTCAGCTTAGAGGAGGTGAAGGATTTTCACACGGAAGATGGAGAGATTAAGGACGATATTCTTCGTGAAAAATTATCGAAAATCAATCTTCTCATTGCTAAGATCGAAGCAATTAATTCTAATCCTCCTCCATCTTCCGATTTTGTGACCAAGTCTCCCTCCACATTTCTTAACTTTTTCTTGGGAGGAGGACTAATCACCATTGATTATTCTGTCCCCGATTCTAAAACTTTTTGCTTTTAATCCGGAAGTGATTGTAGTGCAAGTGCACTACTCGTTCTGATTATTCTCTTCCGGATTATGAAGCTTTCTACGATCATATTGAAGAGATTAGTAGTGGCAGTACCACTACTCATGCGGATTTTTCTCAATATGATTCGTTTCATTTTGATCTTTCGATTGATCCGCTTCCTCCTGCCGATAGGAGTGATTCTCATCTTGAGGAGTTCGCCGATGAACTTGCTCACATCATATCTCCACCGGAGTATGATTGCTTCTATTTTAAGAGTGAGCCCGATCCGGGTGAGTTGACTAGTATTGTTGACTCCGGGATTCGTGAGAACATTCTTTCTATGACAAATGTGAATTTACCATTCGAGGATGACCAATCTCCTCTCTTCGCTTATGTTGTATGGATCTTTCTTCCTTTTCTCACGTATCCCATTACTCCACCATATCTTCTCTTTTGCGAGAATGAAGATACCATTTTGACCCCGGCATCTCCATTTATCATTCTTTTATACCGGGTGTATTACTTCGGAGTGGAACTTCATGAAATACAATGTTTATCCAACCACTTGAATGAAAGTTCGATGGAGATTTTATCTTCCACTTGCTCCCCCATGGACCAATGAATTTGGGGTCGAGTTAGGCTCAAGACTCGGTTAACAAAAAAATAAGGCGCTTCGTGGGTGGCAACCCATGCTTATCTAGTAGTAGTGTTGAATAAGTGTTTTGTGTTTGTGATGAGGCTCGGCCTCTTCCTTTATCGTGTTTTGTTGGTTTTTGTTGTATGTCCAGGATTTCCTGGATTTTTGAAGCCTCTCGTTGCTCGCGGGTTTTGTCTTTAGATCACTAGAACTTAACCTTCCTAAGCTTCATTTTGGGGAATCCGATATCAATCTTTTCGACTAACATTTATCTTTAAGCATCTTAATAAACGTCTTAGGATTTTACGTAAGAGGACCCTTCTTAAAAACATTGAGGACAATGTTTAGTTCTAGTATGGGGGGATCTTCGATTTGATTTCTCGTCATGCAGTCATTGTTTGCGTAATACGTTTTACTAAAAATTTGAAAAAAAAAATACCAAAAAATGAAAAAAATTCAAAAATTTCAAAAATAAAATAAGTGTTTTGTCACAATTTTGACTTTCCTGCTGGGTAGAATAAGAATAAATTTTGACTCGGTCGAGCGTGTTGAGCTCTAGCATCTGTTCCTGATCTTTTTGGAATATGCGTCGTTCGCGAATATTCGCGAAAGAATGAAAAATGATAGAGTTAATTATGAGTTGGATGCTAAACAAGGATTATTTAGAAATCTTAAGAGCTCATGTATGTAATTTGTGGCTTTTTCTCCCATAAGATCCTAACCGGACTAATAATACGTGCTATTTTTATAAACTTAAATCAACAATTTTTGAAATGTAGTCGATATCAATAATTTTAGTCTTAGTTCAAATTTATACTTAAATTTTCCGAAAAGAAGTATTTTCTATATATCGTAAAATAAAGTGAAAAATGAAAATAAAATGATGAATGATGAATAAGGCAATTATATAAACTGTGGGCTGATAAAAGTTTGTTGCATCTTGCCGGCTCACAACCGATGTTACAGCCTTCTAAAGAAAGCCCATAGTAAGAATAATAATTCAAGACTGATAAAAGTTTGCTGCATCTTGCCGGCTCACAACCGATGTTGCAGCCTTCTAAAAGGTCGAGGGTTACAATTGCATCATGGTTATGTTTAATATTAAGTGTGAATTAATAAATGTAAGATCTCTTTTTGTTAAATTTAAATATGCTTTTGAACTTAGACTATTTCATTTTAAGTTTTTAAATAAGCTATGTATATACGGGAAACCTAAGAGTTTTTGAAACCAAAGGTCCGTGAGTCCCGATACTAGTCTCTGTGGGGTGTCAAAAGCCTGGTCACTTAGCCGCAAGGTTAGGATGTGCCGAGACGAAAGTCGCTACATGGGATGATCTCGCCTTCAAACTCATTATTCTCGGGTGGAACGTGAAGCATAGAAATTTTGCAAAACGTTGATCCATAGTTGAAATTCGAAATGGCACATTCACCTAATATATAATAATTGTCGGGAGTGAAAAGTTCACAAGTTACAAATATGAGTAGTGTTAGCATCTTAACTTATATTTAACGGTGATTTCGTTTTAAGCTTGGTTTGGGACAAGTGAAAAGTCGGGGACGATTTATTTATCCTTTTTGGGGCATTTTAGGATTGAAATGTTTCTTGTTCTATGATCCCTAAAAGTTATAAAATAACGAAAGTCAAACATGTTAGTTATTGCTTAAAAAGAAAAGTACAAAAAAATTGAGAAAAATGAAAAGAACAAAAATATGTGTGGGAATAAGTGTATATATTTAAAAATGGTAAAAACAGAGCTTTTTAAAGCTATTAATTCTTTAATTCCCCTTGATGAAAACTTAGCTACTTTTCTAGGTAATTAGTCGAGGGGGATTGAGATTCTTGGTTTTCTAAGTATTTACTTGTAGCATTGAGTGATGACACGGCAATTGTTTAGTATGGGTGATTTTGGTATGTGCTTAATTACACATACAATTTTCTATTAAAACCGGAATTAAATGACCAAAAACATACCAAAAATACATTGTATGTGTATGTTTTCACTTATATTGTGTAGGAAACGGATATCAGACAAAAGGACGAAAAAAGAAGACAAAAACGACAAAACCGAGCACGGAATTGAAGAGCGTGAAAAAGTCAAAGTCAAAATCAAAGTCAACCAAAAAGTCAAAATCAAAGTCAACCCCGACAAAGTCAAAGGTCAAAGCCGAAGCCGTAAACGAAGAAATACTTAATGGGCCCACCCGTACCCATCTAATGGGCCGGGACAGCCCATTAAGCTATTATGGATATAACAAAAAGGGTTTTGAAACACTAAAAGGCCTGATACCCTTTTAGTGTATAAACAGCCCAATCCTTGGCCCAAATCCCTAACCTGTTAAGTCTTAACAGCCCATCAAAAGTTTGTTAGTTTTTTATTACACCACAAGGACCATACGTGCAAACCCACCATACAACTTGAAGGGCTTAACTTGTTAAAACCACAAACTTTCAACACCACAAAGGACGATTCTTGCAAACACTCATATCAACATCAGGGACCAATGTTGTCAATCTTATCCCAAGTTTTACCATGTTAACCAAAACAATCTTTCTCGCCTAAAACGCTATTTACCTCCCCTGTCACTATCCCTTGACTTCTCCCCTTCACACCACAACAAAACCATCACTTTCCCATCCAAACCCCACCCCATAACAGTCCAAATGCCACCTTGGCAATCCTAAACTACACCATTAGCTACAATTAATGAAGGGCCAGGATTTGAGACCTTGGGCTCAAAGAAAGATTGATGGCTAGGATTAACTTTGCAACTCTCTCACATAATAAACACAGCTGCTCAATGTCTCACAGAACAAGCACAACAAGTGATGACCAAGCTTGAATACTTTTAGTATAAATATAGTAGCTGGTGTAGCTTATGTTCTTTGTCGAATTTTGTTTAGTCAAGTCTTGTGTAAACAAATTTGTCCATTTTTAATACTGTAATTTAATTTACTTGTCATTTAAATTTCTGTCCTTTTAAGCATTGTAATTTTTTAAGTTAATGAAATTTTAAGTGTTTTTCTTTAAATATTGTCATTTACATTACTTGTCTTTTAAATTCAGTTGTTAAGCTCTTATTTTAAGTCTTGCAAGCTTTTATTGTTTTAATGGAATTTAAGTTTTATGCAAATCTTTCCTGTAAGTTCTCTATACACATTTTATCTTATTTACTCTAAAAGTCATTTCACAAGCCTTCCATAAGTTAATTTACATCCTGCAAAACCTTAAAGCTTTCTCAAAAAGTTTAGACTTAATTTCTTGTTTTAAAGCTATTTTACTCAAATAAAAAAATCACCTCAAATAGCTAATTTGGATGATAAGCTTACAATGGAAGAGCTTATGAGTATTTACTGGCTTATTTGGATAAGCCAGAGCTTGTTGATAAGCTCATTGAGCATTTGATAGCCTTGTTTTGAGCAAAGGGCTTATTAAGTAAGTATCCTTGATGTCCTTTTATTTAACTTATTTCTGTCTTACCTAGTTCAATCTACTTATTTGCTTATTTAGTGTTTAAACCTGCTTGTATTTGTCTTATTTATGCTTATTATATCTTTTCATTGCTTATTATGCTTTATGTGTAGGTTAGAAACAATTTGTTCAAGTTTTTCATAAATAGGCTTGTGTTTAGCTATTTTGAGCTTTTTCTTGTTAGCTTATCATTAGTGATTATAATCTATTAAAATTGCTTGTTTATGCTTTTTTTTGTTTCTGGCTTATAACTTGTCTTTTAAAATCTTGGCTTAAATCTCTTTTTAAAATGCAAAATCAAATATTTAAAGGGGTGTTTGGCATAAGCTTTAAAAATGGGTCAAAAGGGATATAAAATTGCTATGGGTCACCAAACCCACTTTAATGACCTCTTTTGAGTTGTTTCATGCAGTATTTACAAGTTTTCAAAGTTAAAATCAAAATTTTAGTTATTTTCTATAGTTGTTTGAATCTGTGGTAGAAAAATAGATTTCTAGTGTTTGCATTGATTAAGCCTTCTTAACCAAGCTTTTTAGTGTTGTTTGTGCTCTTTTTAGTGATAGAATGGAGTAGGATTTAAGAGGTCTAAGTGTGCATTTGTCCCTTTTGTTCTAAGTCATATCTGTAAAAAATCAGTTGCTTATAAAAAGTCCATTTTTAAATTTCAGTTTAGATTAATTAGAGTTGTTTTTAGAATCTGAGCTTTTGAGCATAAGCTCATTGGTGGCCATACTTCATCTGTTTCAGCTTATGTTAGATTTTAAAGCTCTTTTTCTAGCTTAATTTTAAGCCTGCAAATAGCCATTGTCTTTAAGAGAAATAAAACCAAAAAGTATGCACCCTGTGTAAATTGCTTTTTTCATAAGTAGTTTTCTTGACTTATAAGTGTTTCAAATTCCTTTTTGTCTGCTATTTTAAATAGCCCCTTGGTCAAGCTTTAAGAGCTTATAAACCCCATAGCCATAAGGATCCTTTAAGGGCTTAAAACTAAGCCAAAAAATTTCCCTTTGGCTGTTTGTCTGCTAAGTTTTGGCCATATTGCTTATTGGCTTTTTCAAGCTTTTCTTTTTATCTCCTTTGTTTACTTTTATTCCTATTTGCTTATTATGTGTAGTTACCTATGTGTTTTAGCTTATTTTGTAATTTCATTAGCTTATCTAGTTGTTAAAAAGCCAAACAATTAGCCCTTTTGTAGACTTAGTTTTAAAAAGTTAAGTCTCTTAGCTTATTTGCTTATTATAGTTTAGGTTTTTGCTTATTTTATATTTAAGGGTGCTTTTAGATGTAGGGTAGTTTGTAGTTTGCTTATTTGCCTTTGCATTTTACTTATTAGTCATAAAAAGCCAAAAAAATTCGCCTCTTAGTGCCTTAAGTTTATATTAAGTTTTCTGTCAGCTTAATTTGTGCTTTTCCAGCTTATTTATAAGTCTTCATAAAAAGTTGTAGTTAAGAAAAATGCTTATTTTCATCTTATTAAAAAAGTTGTTTTAAAAGTTTTTTTCAAAAAAAATATGGGAGTAGAGAGGTCTCAAGGGTGAGCAGGGCTCGAACCCATTTGGTTTGGTTGTTAATTCTGCTAGGCTTATGGTTAAGTCTGCTAGTTGTGTCCGATATAGCTAGTTTGTACTGCTAGCGTTGGCCGATATCGGATGACATACACTTTTTGATTTATTGGATGGATTTGGATCTTGAGTGATGATGGCTTGTTGTGGAAAGTATTATGAAAGATATTTGATGCGATGACCTTTTAATCAATTATGTGACAAGGGTACCCTTTTTGTTCGTAGATCGCCGGATGAGGCAACGGTACAAATAAGGACTACAAGCAGATCGCCGGATGAGGCAGCAGTCACATGAGAGAAGATGATGTTGTTGCACTTAGATGTTTCTCATTAATTATTACTATTTGAAGCCAACACGGACGCATTTGGCTCATTTTTGGTGATTATTTTGAAGAAGATTGGTTATTACTTATATGATGTTGTAGTTGATTTTCACAGGTGCGTGTCTTATTATATCTCAAATGGCTGACAACATTTAAAGATAACTTGTTCGTGCTTATAATGTGGTGATGAAGACTTGACGAATCTAGCAAACGTGTACGATCTATCTTATGGTGCTTACTACGTACATTTGCTATCACTTAGTATGTGTCTCATAGAAGATGAGGATTTTTGTCAAGAGGTTGCGGTCTACTTATAATTATCAAATGATTACCAGCATTTGTATAAGTTCGACGTCACGTGGATAGTGCAAGACATAAGACACAAGCTTGGGAGATTCTACTTCTTCAACATATGGGTAATACTCATTTTTCTTCATCAATAATTACTACTTGGAGCCTACTAAGTTCGTGATTCAAAGAGATGGTTATCACTTAAGGGGAAGTGCTTATTAGTTGCTTATCTACACGAAGACCCTTATTGGATGATTACAAAAAGGGGAAGAAGTTTCATGATTTGCAACTTATTATGAGTGGTGACATACAGGAAGATCTTAATTCAAGGGGAAGCTTTGAAGGTTGTTTCATACATGAAGATTGTTTTGTAATCTCAAATAGGGGAAGATTGTTGGGAATTATAATTTGATGATTACAAAACATTATATGCAACATTGAAGATAAAAGAAACAACAAGGACTTAAAGATAAATATTAAGTTAGCTTTCATAGTAAGCTAGGTTTTATGTAAACCCTAGCCCCTCTAGTATATAAAGAGAGGTAGGGTGAATAGTTTTAGCATCCAGAAAAACACAGACTTCTCAATGAGAGTCTAATAGCAAAGTGTGTGTCGTGTAATAGTTGTAGTTAGCCATAGATGAGTCATGAATCATCTATGTGCTTATTAGCTTATTAGTAGTCTTATGAATAAGAAAACCTTGTTCATAACAATGATTGTGTTCTTAATTATTCCGCTGCGTGTTTGTTAATCATTGTTATTATATCCTAGATGGCTAGATCGTGGTTTATCATGTAAGATTTATTATATAATGGGGTTTTCCCCCATTTGCTTATAAGCCCTTTTGGGCTTATTTCCAGCTTATTTCAATAAGCTGGCAACCCAACTTTATTTTTCCTAGAATCATCATAAGTCAAGGTACTTTTTGTAATTTTTTCACATTTTTCACAATTAGTTTGATATTTTTTATAATTTATTTTCATTAAAACAGTAATTAATTCATAATAAATAAAATAAAAATTAAAAAAATATAATTCTTCTTTAGAAAATTTTCTTTTATCTGGTAGGACCTAGGAAAAATAAATTTGCTTTCGTAGGGTCAAAATTTCAGATTTTGATTTTTTAAAGAACGAGATTGAATCCCGTTCACATTTTTCGTGTTTTTAAGCTTTAAACACTTTCGTTTTTGGTCTAGTTTTCTTTGTTCTTACATTTTAGTCACTTAGGATTTATAAAAAGTAAAAAAATCATTTTAGGATTAAAATTTCATGTTTTAGGTTTTTAAGTCGCGTTATTACGTTCCCGTTTTAGGTTTTAACTTAAATTGCTTTCGTTTTAGGTTTTCTTTACTTGTTTTTGCATTTTATTTGTAGAAATAGATAACCAATTCAAATCTTTGATTATTCAAGCATAATTCCCAAACGGATTCTCGATTTTCAAATTCACGCCTCGTTGGGACATAACGACCCTGGAATCATACTTCCGGTTTACTACATTGAGAGATTTTTGATTCTTATCCTTATATTTATATATTTATAAGTATTATATATTTATTTATATATATATTTAAAAGGGTTGGTCAGAAGCTTGTCACCTGTCAAAACTGGGTAAACCATTTTTGATTTCTCATCTTGGTAAAGGACTCTCGATGACAGCTGGTTATATGAAGCGAATTCAAAATAATGATTCGGAAATTGTGCTTCTTGACCTGAAAGTATGTCAAATGTTGTGATCTTCCCAAATTAGAGGCTTGTCTGGTTTTGCAAAGTCTGTTGGTACGGGCTTGTTGAATTACGTAGGAACTTTGGAATTCTGTAGACCATTCCTAGCTTTAGGAGCTGGTTGAAGTGGTGTATGTTGATGATGACCATATTTGCTTGTATAGCGTTGTTCTGCAAACATTAGAATATTATGTTGTGTATTATGTCATAGTAGATGTCTGTTTCGTTAGAAAGTTTACATATTCTTACCTCCCTATCTATAAGGATACAACAGAAGGCTATGTCCCTCATGTCTGGGATGCTTTTAGAAATCCATTTCCGATAAACTTTTGCTTAAAGTATGCAATTTCGTTGTCTTTGTCTTAAGGTAGCTACGATGGTTCCTGACATTTTTGCTCAATAACTACATCAAAATCATGGACTGCGTAGTTAGCAAATGAAAGCAGCAAATAAAGAATCAGGTCTGAAATTACACTAACGGTCGCCGTAGATAGTTATGTTCAAAAGATATAGTAAACACTAAAAGCATTATATTTTCTAGCTGGAAACAAATATTGTAGATAGCATAAGAGTGTAACTAATAATCTTCGCAAGAAATATAGTAAATCATTCTAGTAATGTTTTTTATAGGTAAAGCATGTTATAATCTAGGCATAGCAAACGTATTGGGTAATTTCTACTGTGAAATATCATTATCGTTCAGATGTAAAGTTTTTTGGATTTTTTTGAGGAATTCTTTGTAAACAATGTTTTTTGTGGTGTTGGGTGGTTGGTTAGTTTCTTGGTTTATGAGAAGTGTTAACCCATGGGGTAATGTTGCTCTTGATAACGTGACATACAACTGACCATGATTGAAGATTGGATCTGGTAGATAGATACCATTTTTTGAAAGGGATTGACCTTGACTTTTGTTTATAGTCATTGCGTAGCAAAGCTTTATGGGAAACTATTTTCTTTTGAAAGTGAATGGAAGGTTGGGATTTTTGTGCATTAAAGGAATTCTATGTATAAATACTTTCTTGCCAACTCTTGTTCCTATGATTACTTGGACTTCTAAGACTTTTGACCTTAGAGATCTCACAACCATCCTTGTGTCATTGCATAAGCCTCGTGACATTTTAACATTCCGCAATAGCATGATCGGCGACCCAACTTTTAGTTGAAGCTCATGTGGTGGAAAGTTGGGAAATTTTGACGATGTTTAAGTATTCTGGTGGGTAAAGCATTTTTGTTTCTCCTGTGTCCCTGCCGACTAGAATAGCCTCGTCATTATTTAGGTATGTTGTTATTTCTCCTTCAACCGTTGACAATATTTGAGCGTTTATAACATCTTTTGTATCGTTCTTTGGACACACAATTACTTTTTCCTAGAGATTTGTTGTTGTAGGCATTTTAAGTGTGTTGCACTTATCAATCACATACACAAGCACATGAAATTAAAAAAAGAAAACTTGAGAGAGAGAGATGTTTAGAGAGAGAAATAGCAAAAGGAAAAATAGCTACACAATAAATGAAAACAAAATGAGCAACACCCTCTCCACATAAGGAGAAGGCTTTATATAGTAGAGTACATGGGCCGGCCTTAGGTTTAAGTGGGCTTCCAAGGCCGGGCTTGATATCTAATAGGCTTTAAAGCCTGTACGGGAACATTAACTAGACTAATACAAGGTCCGGGAATATTAGTGACCATCACTTTACATAAAACTAGGTCTAACAATCTCCCCCTAAGGAGTGGTCATTGCACATAAGGCTTTACTTCTTGTGACGTCTTGAGTCTTTCAACCTTGTAGACTTGGGAATTCTTTTGAAGTTCCTTTTGCATGCTTGTGACCATGGATCTTGATCTTTAACTTGATATTCTTTGACAAAATAATGATATTGTGGTCTTTGGCCTTGATTTGTCTTGACTACTGAGATCTATAAATCTTTATCTTTGACTCTTTATGTCGCCTTGCGATCTTGTGTCTCCACCCTCATGCTCAAGGTCTTGAAAGCTTGTTAACAATCTCCCTCAACATTTCCTTTAACATGATTACTTGTATCACATCATGGTAGGAGTGGTACTAGATCCACGTGTGAGATATATCTTTGTTATTGTCCGGAAATCTTATCAAAAATGTTTCTTTTAGGGAGTGTTGTACATCAGAGATTGCGAAAGACTTTGACATATGTGCTTGAGTTTTCATCATGTATTTATCTTTGTTGATTGAGCATGAGGTCTTGAATCTTGACTCGACATGGACTAGAAACTGCTACCGTCGGGAAACCTGCAAGTATAGGTTAGTGATAAACATACATGGATGAAAGAGTCTTTGTCACTTCGTCGAATGCAGTTATAATAACCACGATTCCCCGTTAATCAGTATAAATACTGCCTGTGATCTGGTAGAATTCAAAAGAATCTCCTTGACAGGGTTTTGCAGCTGCACTAGCTGTTCTCGTTACCGGAGCGTCTCAAACAGACAACACTGTAAGAGTGAATCAGATAGTTACTTTCTTTCTGATTGAGTCATCAATTCATATATTGGACCAAAATCGATATCCAGTTGATACAAGCTTGATTCATCTAGAATCTCGCAAGTCACCTACCGCAGAGCTGTTTGATGTTGACTCTGGAAGGATTTCCATCGTCACTGTGAATACTAAAGATTATCACTCTGATGTTCTGGCAATTATCACAAGGATATTGCGTAGGACTCTAGATAACAGCTTAAGAACTTGATGATGTTCAACAAGTGTTTGTCACAGAATGTGTCCTAATGAGATTTTTGATTACTCTCGATGGCTCTAGACTCTATAAGTGCACATTTATTATTTGGTAATCGGAGGTTGGAGCGGACTGCCACCTTTTCAATATCACCGATCTCGGAATGAGAAAGCCGATAGAAACGTGTTGATCTCCGTGAGAAATGAAACAAACTTCTCTCAAGAGAAGCCTGAGTAGCTGGAATGGGTTATGCCTTGCATTACTGGGTCTATGATGACTTGTCTTCAGTATCAGAATCATCTTTGTGATTACCGATAGATTATGCATTGACCCAGTTTCTGCCTAAGGTTGTATAGAGGGCTTCTTTCTTTACACCCTTTATCCTTACATTTCTTTTTCATTCTTCAACCCCTTCAATGCTTACCGAGACTTCATAACTAAGACCTTGTTGGGATTGTTCCAGTGCTAGCTCTGCCTCAGTCGGCATTATTCCCATTCTACTTTACTCCTTTTTTCAATCATACCAGGACTTCTACTCTATCTAATAGAGTGTTCCTAGGTAGATCCCTCCGGTTCTGGCTGGATCATGGAACAAAGATACCTAACCTTAACCGCCTTATAACTCCTTGAGAAACAACAGTTGGTCGGTCTTTAGGTATTGCCATGAAGATCCATAAAACCATTTGATAAAAGTCAAATAACGTGTCTAAGAAATCATTTATGACACATTGAGAGTTTTTAGAGTTATCAAAAAGCTCCCCCTACACATATGTACCATATTATGAAAGAGTTTTGCACATGCGATGTTTTGGGAACGCACTTATAGATTGAAGATCATATCCATTATTAATCCGTATTGATCACATTTTAATCACTATTCTCCCCCTCAAAGATTGCATATGTGGTGACAATTTTTGACAATTAGTGAATTAAAAACAAGTTAATGTCCGGTAATTCACATGAGTCTAACTAAGTCTTAGGAGAACATACGAGCATGCAGAATGAATCTTATTTTTATACTCGAAAACAAATTAGATTGAAAACTTAGAGTTAGAGTTTGTGAAGCACACAATTTTGAAAGAATTTGAAATTTTCATTTTGAAAATATCTTGAAAAATTGTACCCAACAAGAAAATAATGTCAGATTTATCTTATTAATTATCATTTCCTTAGTGCTTCTCTTGAGCATTCAAAACTTTGAATGTTTATATGACATTGCTCAAGACTGAGAAGATATGAACCTCTCATTGTTTAGGATAAATGTACATAAATGAACATTTTCCTTTCTTTGGAGACCGAGTCCTAAGTTGACATTTACTTAGAAGTCGTAGAGAAAAAGTTTTAAGAGACATGTTTTGAAAGCATTTGAAACTCTCGCTCGAACTTCATTTATTCACCCGTGTTAATATTAATCAACATTTCTAGGTGCACAAATGTTATCGATTTTCGAGAGACATGTCGGAGAAGATTATTTTTGGTATTTTTGAAATTTTTTGATTTTGTATTTTGCTTTTATAGGTTTTATATTTTTATATTTTTATTTTCTGATAAATATATACAAAGAATTACTGTGATTTTGCAAGACGTTCAAGTTCCTGAGGAGATAAGCTGTGCATACCAAGGCAACGAACCAAATAGTTAAATCGATCCACAGGAAGAGCTTTGGTGAAGAGGTCGGCCAGTTGGTAATTCGTCTTGACAAATTTTAGTTCAATCGTACCTTTTTCCATGTGCTCCTTTCTGAAATGGTAGCGGACGGCGATGTGTTTCGTTCTTGAGTGTTAGACCGGGTTGCAGGATATGGCTATGGCTTATTTCAAATCACAATAGATAGGAATCTTGTTGAAGTAAAAGCCATAGTCCATTAACTGTGTCTGCATCCAAAGGACTTTGACACAACAAGCGGATAAAGACACATATTATGTCTCCATGGTTGACAACGCCGTACAATCTTGTTTCTTTGAGGACTAGCTAACCAACTTTTCACCTAAGAATTGAGCCCCACTGGAAGTACTCTTGAAGGTGTCTTTACATCCCGCATAATCAGCATCTAAAAATCCGATTAGTTCAAAACCAGAATCCTTCGTATACTAGAGACCCATATTAACGATTCCTCGAAGATAATGAAAGATCCTTTTAACCTCCTTGAGGTGCTTCTCGGTTGGCTGAACCTGGTACAAAGCACATAAACAAGTAGCATGTACAATGTCCGGTCTACTAGACGTAAGATACATTAGGGCACCAATCATGTTATGATATTTTGTTGCATCGACTAGAGACCCATTTTGATCTAGGTTAAGCTTGTCTTTGATCTCCATTGGAGTTATAACGGGATCACAAGTTTCCATTCCATAATTTTTAAGGATTTCTAACACATAGTTGGACTGGTTTATGAAGATGCCACAAGGGGATTGGTTAACTTGTAAACCAAGGAAAAACGTCATTTCCCCCATCATCGACATTTAGAAGTGGCTTTTCATGAGGTCAGAAAATAGTTGGGTATACCTAGGGTGTGTAGAACCAAAGATAATATCATCAACATTGACCTGTACCACTAAGATGTCGTCGTCGAAGCGTCTTATAAACAACGTTGGATCAATGGTGCCTTTGAAGAAGTTATTCTGAAGGAGAAACTTTGACAATTCGTCATACCATGCTTTTGGTGCTTGCTTTAACCCATAGAGTGCCTTCTTTAACTTGTAGACATTTCTTAGATAATCAACATCGATGAAACCTTCAGGTTGACACACGTACACGTCTTCTTTTAATGAACCATATAAGAAAGCAGTTTTCACGTCCATTTGAAACACAGTGAATGATTTGTGTGTAGCATATGCCAAAAATATTTTGATAGCGTCTATTCTAGCAACTGGAGCGAAGGATTCTTCAAAAGCTATTCCTTCATCTTGGCGGTACCATCTCACAACCAGACGAGTCTTGTTTCAGATGACTGTGTTCTCTTCATCATGATTTTTTTTGAATAACCATTTCAAAGTAAGGGGTTTTATGTTATCTGGAGTTGGAGCCAGGAACTAACACCATACATCAAGCCTTTTGACTGAAGAAAGCTCTTCTTGCTTGATTCATCAATCAATCCATGCAGGTCGTCCATAATTAGCCTCTGTTTACATTCTTTGGTTTGGTTCCATTGTGTTCACCGTTACTGCATACATGCACATGTCACCATCTGATCGGAGTTGATTCCTTGTCAAAACTGGTCGTGAGGGTTCTCCTATCACTTGTTCCAGAGGGTGATCCTTAGTCTACTGATATTTATGAGGGTATGGTTAGTAAAACATATGCATGTTCGATCGATCCACATATTGTGAAGATGATGATTCAGCAGCACTTGTGGATGGAGTAGAAAAAGGATTGACAAACGTATTTTCATCAAACATAGTATTTGGAACATTGTCAGCAATTATTGCGGGTTGATGTTGAACATGATGTTGTTGTGTTTCAAGCTCGTCAACATTCTTTGAAGTGCTTGGAATACTTGTTGCTTGAGAGGATGAATTTGTTGGTGTCAGTACGGTGTCTGTTGTTGTCATAGTTGCCGTTGGAGTCTAAAGAACTTGAGGTGCTTGAGCATCCGAAACAGTTCTTGGAGCAGCAGATGGTTGACCACCAATAGAATCATCATACATAGCTTCGAATAGTAAATCCAATTCACCTTTAGTTGGTTGTTGAGATTTTATTGTTGACGGAGCATAAGTAAGATCGAGTCCTGAACTGATCTGTCTAGAAGTTATGCTTTAAAGCCCGGGTTTTAAACTGCTTTGTTCAAAAGCCATTGCTGAAAGCTCATCAAATGTCACATTCATAGTCTCCATGATTTTCTTTGTCCTTCGGTTGTAGACTCTGTAAGCACATGAATTCGCAAAATAACCAATGAAAAAGCCAATATCACCTTTTGCACTAAGCTTCCCAATATCTTTACGATCATTCTTGGGATAACAGAGAGCCCCGAATACATGAAGAAAGGAGATATCCGGTTTTTTGCCGTTAATAAGCTCGTATGGTATTTTACCAAATCAACGATGAATAATGGAGTGGTTTTGAGTGTAGCACGCAGTAGCAATTGCTTTAGCCCATAAGAATAATAGAGCACGAGAAAAAATCAACATTGTTCTAGCAGCCTCTACTAGCGTGCGGTTTCTGCGTTCTACAACTCCATTTTGTTGAGATGTTCTGACAGAAGATGCTTGGTGAGATATGCCAACACTATCAAGGTATTCTTTAAGGACTTGATTTTTGAATTTTGTACTGTTGTTAGTTCTTATGACGATGACAAGAGCTTGCAGAAGAACTGTAATTTTCTTCAGAAATATTTTAATCTCTTTTGGTGCTTCATCTTTTGATCTTGGGAAGAGTACCCAAGTGTAACGAGAGTAGTCATCTACAATCACCAGAACATACCATGTTCTACTTATGCTAGCGATTCTCATTGGACCACACAAATCCATATGAAGAAGGTGTAACCTCTGCTTAGAATTTGGAACGGGTTTGGGTGGGTGAGATGCCCTTTTGTTTTTTCCTTGCTTACTTGAGGGGCAAAGATGTTCTTTATGATATTTAAACTTTGGAAGACCGGTGATAAGATCATTTCTGGCAAGGTCATTTATGGTGTCAAAGTTGAGGTAGGATAAACGTTGATGCCATAACCATGACTTGGTAGAAGTGGCACGAGCCATGAGGAAAATTGGAGATGCAGAGGCCATATCATGGAGATTGATGGTATAAAGGTTTGTTGTGCGATTTCCTTTTAACAAATCAACTCCTTCTAAGTTTCTGACAAAACATGTGTTTCTTCTGAAAGCGACCTCTAAATCTAAATAATAAAACTGCCCAACCGAGAACCGGTCGTGCCTCAAGCCCTCAACGAAATAAACCCTGGTGATCAAAATATTTCTCCATTAAAGATAACTTAAATCCAGAATTGCAGCAACATAATCATTTTCAAAGTGAATGGTTCCCAAAAACTTCCAGTCAAAATTAATGAGATGCTGTAGATTCTCGGTCATATGCTTGGAACAACCCGAGTCGACGCACCATAAACATATTTGGATAACCTGCCAAGAGAAGAAGTAGAATTTGGAAACCATTTGATTGTAGGTTCCTGAGGGTTAGAAGTACATGCATTACACACAGAGGTGTCAGACTTACATTAAGAATCACTGGATCTTATTAATTTTCCACATAGGTTAAAAATTCTTCCAGTTGGAGACCACCTAAGGCACATTCTAGGTTTACAAGGCTTAGATGAAGCAAGTCTTTCTTTGTACCCTACTTTCTTTGGTTTCTTGACCTGAGGCTTATGTTTTGTTTGATTTGCAATATTAGAGACATTTTCCTTTTGTTTCTTACCATGAGAATTCATGCCATTCACATAATTAAGCACATAAACATCATGATTTGCAGTAATTAAACATTGCTTACACATATCACAAAGAATTTTAGATTTATCGTTCCGAATGGCAAGCTTAACATTATTACATTCAGATGACATATGTTTCTTATTCTTAGAAAGCAGTAAATTCCTAGGGTGTTCTTCTACTTCAACTTCTTTATTCTTGATGTGACTACTCTCAGACGCAGAAGGGACCCTATCATTATTTGTATTGCTCCTAGGCTGTGGCCTTCTGGTCTTAGTAGTGATGTCTACTCCTGTATAAGAGAAACCATTTGAGTCAGAATAAACAACTTTCTTAGTGATGACATGAGGTTCTGAAACAGTGATCGGATTTGTCCTAACGCTTGCTTTAATTGGTTTGTTAGGCACATACTTTTTTTCCCTAGAGTTCTTAAAAAGATTAATCCTAAACATTCCAGGGGCAATCACTTTATCATTTTCTAAAACCTTTGATTCTTTAGTGGTAGGTACCGAGTTTGAAGTGACTGGATTTGATAAATCATTCATCTTATCGACCTTTTGAGGAACCTGAGTTTTTGAAAAATTTAGACGTTCAGATTGAAATGCATTTGGTTGTCTTACAACAAACATGTTTCTTAAAGATTATAAAGACGGTTTCCTCTTGGTTTATTGATTTGCAAATTTAGTATTCATACTCGTACCTTTGGTGTTGTCTTTTTGTTCTGAAACCTTATCGAATAACTAGGCTCTTAGCTTAGCATTTTCATAAATCGTGTCATGTAATTTGGTCTGCAGAGAGTCAATAATTGTTTCGGTTTGAGTCCGTGTCACATTAATAGAGTCAAACAGGTTCTTGTATGCATTCTTAAGATGAGCATTTTCTCTTTCATAATTCCGAACCTGAAACTCTAATTCTACGTTCTCATTTTCAATTTTCTAAGGCAAATGATCAAGGGTATCTTACACATAGAGTATCCTTACTTTTACCCTTAGATCTCCCAACTAAGCTTGCAACCGTTCGATCTTTTGTTGCATGTCATTATAAGCTTTATCGTACGAAATTTTGTCATATTTGCATTCTTAACATTTTTTGTACCAATCATTCCAAAGTTTAGCATACTCATTCTCCTTTTTAATGATACAATTTTCAAAACGTTCTTTCGTACGTTCAAGCTCAGTTTGGAGATTTGATGTATCTACAACAGAATTATTTTGCACAATAGACATAATATCCTGACTGACAACTGCTCTCAAGAGACGCTCAATTTCCAATTCCAATGCCTTGTGCTTAGCAAGAGATTCATCAGCTTCTTTTGCAAGAGATTGGAAGTCTCGAACAAATTTGGCTGCTTCTTTCAAAAATTATATTTCAAAATTACCCAAAAGCCATTTTATGTTCGAGTGGTAAACGAGTCTGGACTTTACGGTGAAAGCTTGTGCTAGTTGAATCGATTGACCCGTTTTAACTCCAAAATATTATCTATTCTTTTCTTATTCTCAAGTTGAATTTGTGTTATCAAGTAGCTCGTCTTTCGCGTCATTTTGAAATCAGGACTTCAACCTTTTCTTTTCTTCTTGAAGAGAAGAACGGTGATTTTTCCTTTAATAAGCTGTTTTTTAAGTTTGAAATTTACCTCTTTCAAAGCTCGTTATTTGTTTAACTTGAACTTATGTGAAGTGCTTTTATCTTTTTTCTCTTTCGTGTAGATATTGCTCTTGATTAACAGGTGTTGATAAACACCTTTCAAAGTTTTTCCATGATTTTTCTTTCTAATCTTCAATACACTTTTCTTGATTTTTACTATATTGCATGATCAGTGGGTTAAATTTGCATTAGTTTCTCTCTCATTACTTGCGATTGACTAGAGTGTTGACTTTCTAACTTTAGTTGCTAAATTATTATATAATGAATCATATAAAACACGTGTTTCCTCAACATTTATAGGATGTTGTTCTACTGTTCCCCTACCTTGTTCCATACTAGAAACCACAGAAGTAACATTACTATCATTCTGTAGTACTTGGTCTGGTTTAAGAATGGGCTCGAGTAGCTCAGTATATTGTTCCTCTTAAGTAAACATATTAAATATCTCATCATCATAGCAATTGTCATGAAGTTGTACCTCAGCTTATCCGTCTGAGTCATAGACGGGAGCTTTGTCACTTTGAGTGCCTGATGTGATGATTGCTGCAAATTAGCCATCAAAATGCAGTTTGCATTAACTTCCTCAATCTCATCCAGATCCGCTGTAGCAGCCATCAAATCAAACTCTTCAGCTTGTAGTTGGATTCCTGCTTCTTCCTTTTGAGCAATCAGCAACATGAGGTTGAAGATAGTTGGCATCCTTCTCCTTGGTCTGACTTTGCAGTTCTTACACAGATGACCCCAATCCTCTGGCAGCTGTAACACCTTAATCTTGATTGCCATATTCCCAATTTGCATTACCTCAGCCGTGCTGTTACCAACGCGATTACCGTTCTCCATTCTGATTTTGCTATACCGGAACACAAATCTACCCTATTTGATTTCCAACATTCTGAACACCCGGATTCTGAACAACCTTATTCCCTACATTCTGCCTAGCATACTGTCTAAATCGATTCCCCCTATTTCCTCCAACTATCTACATTTGATTATCTTGGCCCAAATTCATACCTGGATGAGCAATCTGCCTATTTTGAGGGTTGGATGAAATTCTCTGGTTGTAGTTGGTTAGTGTAGAGTAGTTTAGTTTGAATGCCTTGGCCATTAGAACAAGTGCCATGTTTATTGCAGCTGTGGGGTCTGTAATGTTATCGGGATTTGGCATAGGTTGTTGCATGTAGTTTTGGTTGAATGATGGTTGTGGGTTAAAGTTGTTGTTGGGTAGTGGTTGTTGTATGTAGGTACTTGATGATGGTAAATATGGGTGAAACACTGGAAAATTGAAAGGGTTATTGGAATTTGCCATGAGTGCTAAAGGATCTTGTGTTTTTGCAAGTCGTTCAGCTCTTAGTTCATCTATCTCCTTTTGATTGTACTTCAAGAAATCATACAGCTGAGTGTAATCTGTTGTATGCAAGTCCTTTGTTTGATGAACAATGGTAACTTGTCGACTCCATTCTTGTTGTAAGTTATTTAGAAACTTTAGATTACTGGCAATCTTTTTTGGAAAGTGTTTCTTTCTCTTGAAATCATTCATCAACTTTGAGAAACAATGATAATAAGACTCAATCAATTCCCCATCGGTGGAATTAAACCTTTCCTATTCATTTTAAACAAACTTACTCTTTTCTCTTGAATTCCAATGTCAGAACCTTTCATCATTT
Source organism: Tanacetum coccineum (assembly GCA_026074375.1). Classification (NCBI taxonomy): domain Eukaryota; kingdom Viridiplantae; phylum Streptophyta; class Magnoliopsida; order Asterales; family Asteraceae; genus Tanacetum; species Tanacetum coccineum. Next base: position 29,637 of record BQNB010052024.1, read on the forward strand.
TCTGAACGCGTAACCAGATTTCCTGAGCAGTTTCACAACTATCAACAGCAACATAGATGTCTTCGGGAAGGCCGAGAATAATGGTCTGAATTACTTAATCATCAGCTTCCATTTGTTTAATTTCAACTTGCGTGAGTTCATCGTCAGTTTGTTCATGAAACGTTTCAGGAACAGGAACTATATGGGTTGCATCACATGGTTCAGGAATCATTTGTCATGAGCGTTTATTTTGTTTTTTTTTTTTTTTTTTTATTTTTTTGTTATTGTTTTTATTTTTTTTTTTGGTTACCGATTTATAATTGGGGAATTGTAGATTAACTGATCCATTATGGTTGTCTTAGCATAACGAAGAAGATGAGACGACCATGGAACATAGTTCTCTTTGTTAAGCATAGGAGGACGGTTTTCAGAACCGGCTGCATAAATGTCTTGTTGAGTCGACATTGCAAGAGTGATGTGAAATGATAAGTTATGATTGATTTAGTGATTATGATTTGCTTGATTAAAGTTAAATTGATTAAGTCCTTGGGATAACATGGGATTTTACAAATCTATGACTAAAACCGAAAAAGTATAAACCTTTACGGGATTTTACAAAGTCAAGAAGGATAATTGTTTGATGATATTGTTTGTTGTTGAAAAGTTAATTGTTTGTTAAGTCCACGTTTGTTTGTCATGGAGGTTTGTTAAGGTATAAAGTTTGTTCAAATCTCTACCAAGAATTCTCAGTCAAACCGCTGGTAAAGTATCAAACCGCTGCCAAGAAGACTAGACAAACCGCTACCAAGAATGTTCAAACCGCTAGCATGAAAAGTATCAAACCGCTAGCTAAAATATGATCAAACTGCTGGCTATTGATCTGACAAACCACTACCAGTTTTCTTGTCAAACCGCTACCTTAGAAAATCCAACAAACCGCTATCTTAGATTTTACTCAAACCGCTGCCAAAAAAATTCAACAAACCGCTACCAATTTAACTTTGGCAAACCGCTAGATTGACTGTCACACCAAACCGCCACCTAAACAATGATCAAGCAGCTACGGGCTTTTGAATTTGGTAGAGTGTCGTTTAGGGAAGGTCAATAAATAATCAAACCGCTAGATCACCTATCCTAAACCGCTATGAGAACAAAATAAACAAACCGCTACAAACAAAAATTGGCAAACCACCACCTTTAAACAAACAAACCGCCACGTCTTTAGTGGCAAACCGCCACTTGAATGTCACTTTCAATAGGGTACAAGTATCTTTCTTTGCCTTTTTTTGCTTGCCAATATTCAATTACAAGACAAAAACCTAATACGCTTTGTTGTTTTTGTCCTAAATCGGCTAAAATACAAACCAAGGTACACAAGCAATCCAAACCGCCACTATTATTTATATCAAACCGCTACATAGAAAAAGCAAGGAAATATTCGAATAACCAAAAAAAATAAGCAATAGCTTAACTGAATAAGCTATACACTCGTAGAAGAATAAGCTAAAAACAAGAAAACCAAGGTAGCACAAGCTTTTTCATGAATACAGAAACAACAAAAACCTAAATAAGCCGAAACCTAAAAGCTTCCAATAAGCACATTTCCATAGGAAAAGCAAAAAAACTTGTACCAACGATCTAATAACATCTAAACATGAAAGTACACTCATGAGAACCAAGAGACCTTAAATCCCATATGATTTCGTAAGCTTATAAAGAAAAAATAAGGATGAATTAAGCTAGAAGAAACAAGCTAGAATAAGCTTGAATAAGCAAACCATAAAACCACTAGACAACCTTGAGCTCTTGATACCACATGTTAGCTTATCAAATCACACAAGAACACACGAAATTGCTTAAGGTTCTAGAGAGAGAGATTTTTAGAGAGAGAAATAACAAAAGGAAAAATGGCTACACATTAAATGAAAACAAAATGAGCAACACCCTCTCCACATGAGGAGAAGACTTTATATAGTAGAGTACATGGGCCAACCTTGGGTTTAAGTGGGCTTCCAAGGCCGGGCTTGATATCTAATAGGCTTTAAAGCCTGTAACTTAGGCCCAATTAGCTTATAGAATTCCCGGGAACATTAACTAGACTAATACAAGGTTCGGGAATATTAATGACCATCACTTTACATAAAACTAGGTCTAACAAAGTGTCTCTTCATCACAGATAAAATCAATAACTTCTGTTGTCCCTTTTTCATCGGGCATGACACAAAACTGTGCAGGAATATCTAACCAACATGTGTTCTCTGCATTCTCTTCATCAGGCTTTCCGAGTTTTCCGTCGCCCACATGAAGAGCCAATCAGCAAATTCTTGAGAACGCGTTTGTTCTTTTTTGTTTAAACCGGGTTTCAACAGTCGCATGTTCTGACTGATTGTATAAACTTTGAAGTGCCACTAAAGCTCGGACTCGGTGACAGAGGCCGTGATTAGCTCAAATTTTGAAGCTCTTTTTTTACTGGAAGAGTTTGGCGAAAGTCTCTTTAAACAACCGTTTTCCCTCCGAATAGAACATTTGGTGTGTCTATTAAATCTCTAAGGCTTCTGTCCAAGGCTTTAAAACATCATGGGTCATTCATCGGAGCTTCATCCAAAATTATCAGATCAGTTTTGGTCAGCAGGGTTCCCAGCTGAGTTTTTTATATGACACAGGGATTTATCTGTTAATTCCAAAGGAATTTTAAACTGTGAATGTGTAGTACAGCCTGCAATGAGAAGAAGTGATGCAATTCCCGATGAAACAACTGCCAGAACAATCTTTCCTTCAGATCGGAGTGTACTAGTAATCGTTTTCCAAAGTAATGTTTTTCTTGTCCCTGCATGACCATAAACGAATATTAGCTCTTATTGATTATTTTCCTTTGCGTCAATAATAAGATCATATATTCTTCTTTGGTCATTATTCATCTTTGGAACCAAAGTAATTTTTTGCTTGCATCAGCAGGTCACGCTTGTAATTGTTTTCTTCTATAGGAAGCTTGTTGTTTAAGCCTTTAAGTAGATGTAGTGGAGGATCAGGAAGCCCAAATTCTTTTAACGACTTTCTAAAACCATGAAGTATGGCCTGAATCTCATATAAAATGTAGCCTTGCATTTCTGTACTGTTAACATAGAAGTCTTGAATCCCTATTTCCTCTGCTACTTTTGCTGGAATGTCATCACACATAGATGGCCAATGCTTTGTTCACAGCTTTGATGGATCAGCAACTTCACAATAAATGATAATCTGTGCGAAAAGGGACCTAAGTTAGGATGATGAGCCTATAAGTGTAGCTTCTTCAAGCGCTATGTCCTACTCTTTTTCATCACCAAGCAGACCCAAAGCCTCACACGCAGCACAGTAAGTGGGTAACACATGGTCGTTAATAGTAAGAACGTCAATGGGAGACTTACACCCTTTTCGATGGCAAAGGAGGATTCTAAGGTAGAATAGCATCCCCGAGCTTAGATGAACATAATTCAGTCTTCCAATTGATTTTCTGGTTTTGATTATTCGTCGTCTCCAGCTTTTTGAGTTTTTATACCATACAAATTCTGATGGAAAATCTAGGTACGTCAAGTGACGTCCATCTGTGTTTGCATCGTCGAACTCGTGCCATTCAGAAAACGTTGTCATCTTACGTTCTGGCATATTCACGATATTCCTTAACCGATCTCTCGTGCTGTAGTTGATGCGCTGCATTTTTTCAAGGTGGACAGGCAGAATTTGCATGGCCGGTTCTCGACTATGTTTGGGAAAATCTAGAATTCTCCAGCAAGCCTCATGTGGACAAATAAATCGGCCGTCAATGATGCGAGGGTCGTAGAGACTTTTACAAGAAGTTTTACAACTCCCTAGGTAGTGTACCTAATTGTTGAAGTGTAGTATAGTCAAGACTCAGGGGTTGTTATCGTTCTCTAGGGGAATAGGTTGGGAAGGCTCAAACACGGTCTAACAAAATTCTAAGGGGTTGAGAGAAGATATTTTTTTTGTTTTTATATTTTATGAAAGCAGGTAAATCTATGGTTTGAGAGATTGGTTTGTTTAACTAATAACTAAACTAATTAATATCTAAACTACTGGTGATAACTTTATGATAAACAAATATATTTACCTAATCATGCACTACTCCTCAAATTTCTTCTCCTAGATCCGTTGCTTTGTCACACTTGTGATGATGTGTGCAAGTATTTCCTAGGTCATGAACGAATTACACGAACCCGTCATCTATTTAATATTCCGTTAAGGCAACGCACAAGTAAGGTAGTATGAAGACTATTACAAGGCCCCAAAGATCATATTAAATGCATGTGAAATATCTTAAGAGGTATCAACCATATAATGGGTAAGGTAGTATGAAGATTGTTACCGATGGTATCCTTTCTACACATTCGCGTTCTCCTAGACATGTCAACAACGATACAAACAAAAGCTGGTTTTCTAAAGCCTAACGCGCACATTTATCAACAAGAAGGAACATCAAAAGGATCTACAACCTAAATTTCATGCAATCATAGATAAATACAAAGGAGGGTTTAGCCTCGCATGTTATAAAGAAAGCAAGAAGATAAATCAATCAAACAACACATAGACATATTGAATGATTAATGATAAATAACATTACTTGATTAAAACATAGATTCAAGGTAGTACAATACGGTTTTAAGGCCCTAAAAACGACCTACAAGGCTGCTAGAATTACTAGGGTTCGTCTCCCTAGGTTTATACAAAGTTACACACTTAAAACCCTAAAAATGGTTTTATATTTATAGAGATATCGATGTCGTCGCGTTGCTTAGAAATCATGACGCCGTCGCCACGTAGATGATTCTAGATCCACTTTAAGTCGGCCACGTCTTGACGTCGTCGCAAGATTCCTAACGCCGTCAACATATAGATCACGGCGGCGTCGCTTTATGCTTGCGACGCCGTCTCCATACACTGTATGCATAAATCTTCAAGAGATTTAGTGTAGGTCCGTAATCTTGCCCGTTTATTCTCCAAATGAGCCTAAGTCATGTGTACTTTCTCCAAAAGCCATCCAAATGCTAAAAACCTGAAAACAAACAATTAAGCACGTAATCTGGGCATATTTGCATGATTTAGAGGTTTAAATGACCCCAAAATGGTTTATAAAATGACACCTCATCAAATACCCCTACACATGGGATTTGCTTGTCCTCAAGCAAATGGGCTTTTCTACCTAGATAATATTAATATTAAGGTCATTTAACTTACTCTTTAAAAGTATTTTACAACACAACCTTCTAGACCTCATAATTAAAAGCACGGAAAGTATATACTAGCACCTCACATAAGTGTTTGGGATTCTCTCTTTCTCTCGGGTGTATAATAAATTACAACAACTATGGGAAACAAAAAATAAACACTCATTACCTGTCATAGCATATAAATTACCATATGCTTGGTAAAGGATCAAACCTCCACCGCTAGGCGCAAGCATTATTCAATATTATCTAAGAGGTCTTTTAAAGGGTTGTGAGGTGTAGGTGTAACATAACATTAACAGAACTGGAAACGGATGGGATATATTTAGGTGGTGACTTTGGGTGAATTTGGAGTGGAAGGGTTAACTAATTATTTATAAGAATACATGTTGGTTTGGTTGTTAAGCCAAAGTCTCGAACAAAATATACAAACTCTACAAATCTCTACATCAATCTCGTTCTTTTTCTTTTCTTGACTCTAATATAAACATAGACATAAGCGAATGGCAGCCCGTACATTTTTTTTCACTTTTTTTATATACATTTTTTCGTATACTTTTGCCCTGCCATTGCTTAAACATATAATACATCATGGGGGTTTATAGATGCACCCCTACACTTGAACTTTTACATACTCGATATTTACAATCTAACTAATGACCCGAATTGAGATGGATCAACATAACATGGAGCTTATTGAGCTCTATTGGGGGTAATAAATTACTTCTTCCCTAATTCTTCATAAGATGAATACTACCATGAATCCCAATCGTCCTAAAATAGTATTTACAAGGATAAGGACTTAGCAACCGTGTACTCGATAATTAACTTGGGTTGAAACAATAATGTACTAAAAGTGAGTACATGTAAGGTAGGCTAAGGCGATTTGGGTGTAACAATTGGTTCAAGGGTGAAAATGCTCTTCATTAATAGTTCGGCTTAACCAAAAAATTATGAGAACCGTGAAAAAGGATATGCTCGGAGGGTTGTACTAGGGGTATCCTGCACTAAAAATGAGTTTATGGCAAGGGTGTGGGATAGTTATATGATCGAGGTAACCATCATAACAATTACAGGTTTAAAACATGGGTTAATCCTAGTGCCTCTTTTCTAGCAAATCCTAATACTTACTATGCGGTCTCGGTATGTGTTGGGACTTAAAGACTTTAAGATGATTCTTAGAGTTACTGCTGCTCAGGTATACATTAGTGCTGTCAAGCATAACTTAATACTGTTGGTGATACTAATGAAAATTATGCTAAGTAGTTAGTACTGGTAGTATAAAGTTACTACTGCTAGTTACTACTTTTAGAATAAGTTAGTACTGTTAGTATTAAGTTACTGCTGCCTGTTGAAGTTAAGACTGTTTAGAGTTAAAGACTGAAATATATGCTAAGTAGTTAGTGTTGCTAGTGGTAAAGTTAAGTCTGCTAGTACATAGTTACTACTGTTAGTATATATTAGTACTGCTAGTACTAATGTTACTACTGCTTATGTTTATTAGTGCTGCTGGTACAAAAAGTTTTTGCTGCTGGGTTACAACTGCTAGAAGACTTACTACTGTCAGAAGATAAAGACGAGTAAAGAGATAAGGATTACTTAGAGATGAAGATTAGAAGATAATTATAGAATATACTGTATCAGAATATTCTGTAAGTTTATGTTTATCTTTAGTATATGTTGTAAGCCGACTAGGACTCCTTAGTCTATAAAAGGAGGCTCTAGGGCATTAGTTGAGATACAAGTTTTCATAGTTGTCAAGTCGATTTAGAAAAGCTTCAAGGTTGTAAACCCTAGTACTAGTGAATAGTACTCGTATCATTAATCTAATATTATTGGAGCGTTTGGTTATATCTTTGTTCATTCACAATTACTGTTCTATTCATTATACTTCTAGATATTAAGGTGTAGATTCCGCATACACTTTAGTATACATACAAAGTTTCTACAACAAGTTATTTTGGATTTATCCAAGGTAATTTAACCTTAGAAAAGCTAAGGAATCGATCAAGGATTAGGATCAACAAGTGGTATCAGAGCCTTTGCTTTGAGAAACTTTGATCTAGAAGTCATGAAATTTGAATCTACACATAGTAATACTACTGCTATGTTACCCATACTTAAACTAGGTGAGTATGAGATATGGGTGATAAGAATCAAGCAGTACTTCCAGGTACAAGACTATGCTCTATGGTAGGTCATAGAGAATGGTAACTCAGGGGTGTCTGTACCACAAACCGCACAAGAGAATGGTACTTCAGTTACAAAGATGTCAGTACCTGTAACAGCTGAAGAAAAGACCAACAAAAAAATGATGTGAAGGCTAGAAGCTTGCCACTCATGGCTCTTCCCAATGAACATCAACTTACTTTCAGCCAGTACACTGATGCTAAAACAATGTTTGCTGCTATCAAAACACGATTTGGAGGCAATGAAGCCACTAAGAAAACATAAAAGACACTTTTGAAGCAACAATATGAAAATTTTAGTGCATCAAGCACAAAGTCTCTTGACTATATTTTCAACAGGCTCTAGAAGATTGTTAGTAGGCTTGCAATTTTTGGGTGTGGTCATCTCTCAAGAAGACTTAAATTCAAAAATTTTGAGCAACTTGCCCCCTGAGTGGAATACTTATGTTGTAGTCTGGATGAATAAGCCTGAAATTAAAACAATGAGCATTGATGATTTGTACAACAACTTTAAAATTGTTGAACAAAAGGTAAAGAAATATGTTGGTGCAAGTAGTGGTACTCAAAACTTAGCCTTTATGACTGCTCCAAGTACTAGCAATACTAATGATGTTAATACTGCTAAACCTGCATATGAAGTTAGTACTGTTAGCCCTAATGTTAGCACTGTTAGTTCTCAAGTTAGTAATGCTAGCTTCAGTGATAATGCTGTGTATGCTTTCATGGTTGAGAATCCCAATGGTTCTAATCTCTTACAGCAAGACTTAGAGCAAATTCATGAAGATGATCTGGAAGCAATGGACTTGAAGTGGCAGCTCTCTTTGCTAAGTATGAGGGAAAAAAGGTACTATCAGAGGACATACAAGAAAATTTTCATTAATGCTAATGATACTGTTGGGTATGATAAATCCAAGGTAGAGTGTTTCAACTGTCATAAGATGGGACACTTTGCCAGGGAGTGTAAAGCACCAAGGAACAAGGAGGGTCAGTTCAGAAATCAAGACAACACTAGGAAGCAAGGATCCAATGAAGATACATCTTCAAAGGCAATGTTGGCTATAGATGGTGTAGGTTTTGACTGGAGTGACATGGCAGAAGAACATGTTCAGACAAACTTAGCTTTAATGGCGTTTTCAGACTCTGAGGTATACAATGATAAAACTTGCTCTAAAACTTGTCTGAAAAACTATGAAACTCTTAAGAAACAATGTGATGATATTATTGTTAAGCTTAATCAAGCTGAATTTACAGCAGCTACTTATAAAAGAGGTTTAGCAACTGTAGAAGAACAACTTATCACATATAGAAAGAATGAGGTTCTTTTTAGTGAAGAAGTTGCAGTTCTTAAAAGGGAAGTAGCTTGCAAAGACTATGAAATAAATGTGCTTAAAAGTGAGTTTGAAAAAGTTAAGCAAGAAAAAGAGGGCATTGAATTTAAAATTGAGAAATTTGATAAGGCCTCAAAAGACCTAAACAAGTTGTTAGGGAGTCAGATAACTAACAAAAGTAAAAAAGGGTTTGGGGTATAATGTTGTTCCTCCACCTCATCCTTTAATCTATAACCGTCCTAAAAAGCTTGATTTGTCTTATTCTGGTCTTGATGAATTCAAAGAGCCTAAATTCAAAGCTTATGGTTCTGAGGTTAGTAAGCAAGAGTCTAACATTGTTTGTGATCAAAAATCAAATGATTCTAAGGAAAATTATGATGACTCTGTGGTAAAAGAACAAGTATCAAAAGACACAAGTATCTTTGTTAAGTCTTCACTTAATGTTGATAAAGAAACTATTTTTCCTGTTAATAAAATGTTAGAGTCTGTCAAACCTAAAAATCATAAAAAACAAGTTAAAAAGTCAGTTAGGTATGCTGAGATGTATAGATCACAAACTCCTAAGGGGAATCAAAGAAATTGAAATGGACAGAGGTCCAATCAAATAACAAAGCTTGCTTTATTTGTGGGAGTTTTGAGCATGTGCAGGCTCATTGCAAATACCATCAAAGGGAAATGATGGTATATGGGAATAATTATAACAGGGTGAACTACAACTATACTACCAATAGGACTCACCCTAATGCTCAAAGGAACATGGTTCCAAGAGCAGGTTTAATGAAAACTGGCCTAAAAACGTTTAATACTGCCAGGACAGTTAATACTGCTCATCCCAAATCTACAGTTTTTAGTGCTAAACCAATGTCACGTTTTTCAAAAACAGCACAATCAACTGTAAGAAGACCCTTTCAATCAAAAACAGTATTATCTAACAAAAGGTTTACACATAAAGTTAATACTACCAAGGCACAAGCAGTTAATACTGCTAGGGCAAAAATAGTTAATACTGTTAGGCCAAAAGCAGTTAAAACTGCTAGGCCAAATTCTGCAGTTGTTAATACTGTTAGGGTTAATCAGGCAAATGCTGTAAAGGCCTCAGCATGTTAGGTTTGGAGACCTACCAAACCTGATAGTGCATCAATCACCTTGAAGAAACATAATTATATTGATGCACGAGGCAGATCCAAGTCAATGATGGCTTGGGTCCCCAAAGGAATCTAATTTCCTTATTTTTATGTGCAAGGCAAGCCACAAAAGGATGACACAGGATTTGTTGACAGTGGATGCTCAAGGCACATGACTGGGAGCATAGCTTATCTCTTAGATTTCAAGGAATTTGATGGAGGTTATGTTAGGGGAGGAGCACATAGAGGTAGAATTTCTTGTAAAGGAACACTTAAAACTAATAGTATTGATTTTGAAGATGTATACTTTGTCAATGAGTTAAAATTCAACCTTTTTAGTGTCTCACAGATGTGTGACAAAAAGAACTGTCTTTTTTACTAACACTGAATGTCTTGTCTTATCTCCTAATTTTAAGTTGCCTGATGAAACTCAGATACTTCTTAAAATTCCTAGAAAAGACAATATGTACAGTTTTGATATGAAGAACATTGTTCCTAAAGAGAGTTTAACTTGTCTTGTTGCAAAGGCTACATCAGATGAATCAATGCTATGGTATAGGAGGCTTGGTCATATTAATTTTAAGAACATAAACAAGCTTGTTAAGGATAATCTTGTAAGAGGATTGCCTACAAAACATTTTGAAAATGACCAAACCTGTGTTGCTTGTCTTAAAGGGAAGCAACACAGAGCTTCTTGTAAGTCCAAAGTTCTGAATCCAATTACTAAGCCTTTGTTTATGCTTCATATGGATTTGTTTGGTCCAACCTTTGTGAGTAGTTTAATGCATAAGAAGTATTGCTTAGTAGTCACTGATGATTATAGCAGGTTTACTTGGGTTTTCTTTTTAGCAACTAAGGATGAAACCAGTGAGATTCTTAAGAACTTTATCAAAGAAATAGAAAACCTAGTGGATAAGAAAGTGAAAATAATCAGGTGTGATAATGGAACAGAGTTTAAGAATAAAGTTATGGATGATTTTTGCAGAGAAAAAGGTATTAAGAGGGAATACAGTGTAGCCAGGACTCCTCAGCAAAATGGTGTGGCTAAGAGGAGGAATAGGACACTAATTGAGGCTGCTAGAACAATGTTAGCTGACTCTAAGTTACCTACCACATTTTAGGCAGAAGCAGTTAGTACTGCTTGCTATGTATAAAATGTGGTCTTAGTAGTCAAGCCTCATAATAAGACACCTTATGAACTTTTTAGAGGT
>BQNB010052025.1:0-39682 GCA_026074375.1 Tanacetum coccineum
AAAGGGTTTAAGTCATACTTTAGAGACACTTTTTTAAATGTCCTATTATAATACATGTATCTAATAGAGTACTCATCTAATACATGGACTTTTTTTATTATGCTAATGTGATACTTGAAAACTTGCATGTTTATTATAAAATTCTACTAATTTACAATGAGGCGGAGCTAGTCGGGTGATTAGTGAGTGTTGGATCACCCCTAATCAACCCACTTTATTTATTAGTTATATAGTGTATAAGCTAATTTTTTAAATGTTATTCGCAATTAGCAACCCTTATCTATTATACTAAAAGATTCAGCCCCTTAATTTAATGGGGCTGTATCTTTAAATGCTTTGTATTACCCACATAGCCATATGTACAAAACCATGTTGCATAGTGAAACTCAATATCAAGTCCTGCATTTACACCATTCACCTTTAATCTTCCATTTACCCGTAATATTTGTTTTCTCCAAAAAAAACCCTAGCCACCATCATGGAAGATCAAGCTCTTTTCATTTATATCACCAAAAACACGTACAAAATCAAAATCACCATGGATGATCTTGCGTTCCACCCAATACTTTCGGTAATATTTAATTGTGTTGAATCGATTTGGTTTATAATTAAATCATTATTGTAACCAAACCCTAACAAAAGTTGGGGAAAACTGCTTTTATAATTTGGGGGTAATCTATTTGTTTGAATCGATAAATGAACAATTATTTTATGACATTCTTCATTACATATGTCTAATTTCTGTTTTTACAATTGAACTAATTGATTTTTAGGATTTTATTAGGTCGCACCTTTATTGTGGAAATCACAGGGTAAGAGAGTTTTGAAATTCCTATTATTCAGAATTGTTATATGTTTGATGATTTTGAAAGTGCCACTTTTTTCTTTGTTGTAAATGCAGAACTATGCGGGAAATTCCAAGTCATGAGCATAAAAGCCAGGTTCATTTATTTTCCAAGGTATGTGTAAACAAAAATTCTCAATTGTTGTTGGTTTGAAATAAGAGTCATTATATTTATGTTTCGTGTTTTTAGCTCTTTGGATATAATAGTGTTATTTGGATATAATAGTGTTATTTGGATAAGATAGTCTTTTTAGCTCTTTAGACACAGATTAGCGCTCATATACATCATAATATGTTTCTGTATAAAGGCTTTTTATAAGTGCATTATAATTTTATCAGTTTAAGGTAAGCAGGGATGGAACTTGTGTTGTTCGTAGGATAACCACCGGGTCAGCTGACGATTCGACCGCAACGTATCCGGCTTTGTCGCGGCTTCTAGGTGAAGAAAAGGTAATATGTTGTTTATGCCTTTATTTTGAGGTGATGTTTGTTTATGGTCCATACATGAGGAACAAAATTTTAATATTTGATTTCATACTAAATCGCATAATCTCTCACTCAAAAAGTGTGTTTAAATTAGGATACATTGTGCCACAAGTTAATGGATTGTGTGAATCAGTCACTTCAGTTGTTCATGTGTGTGTGTGTGTGTGCAAACAAGTAATGAAATATGTAGAGCATCTTCGTGTGTATGCGCGAGTAAGTTAATGAAATCTACAAACCGGTCAATTCAACAGTTATTTTTTGTAACAGTCTACAGTTATTTAAGCACCCGGTTTCTTTATAAAACCTTTGGCGATACATTTCCTGCAGGTAAGTAGCCATAGAAACCTTATTTTTACTTGGATGGAGCGAAAACTGATTAGAGGCATAACAGGGCTACGAATTGGGTTTTGTAAAGGGGGCTTACGGTTAAGGATTTGTTGGCTGTTGATATTAATAACAATGATTGCGGGTTCCTTACAGAATGTATCTGTGGCAACCAGTAAGACGCTTAACTTGGCTCAAAAGGTATATCTATAAACCTTCAACAAATTTTTTCGTCAGCTAAAATATGCATAGTAAAATAGCACGAGAATGCATAATCATGTTCCTGCGAGCACCCTATGTGTACAATTTAAATCATAACTCTTCTTATGGGAATGCGACTCCAAACATCGTGATGCACATTTGGCGCTAGATAAAGCATCCAGACATTATGTTTGAAGATCATAGTAGCATCCAAACTGCCCTACAAGTATTAGCTTTAAAACCAGTGGAAACGGCATTGGATTCTGGAATCCTCTTACCCGTTCATTGTTGATTAATATATGTCTACTAACTATTTGTTATTTTATAAGTCTTATATCAAAACCAAAGATGAAGTGATTTTTTTATTTTTTTTGCAATCTTTGGTAACTAACCTGAAATGAAAACAAATAGATCCACAAGCACTGGATTTTATTTCTAAAGTAAGTAGACCAGGAGAAATAAGTAGAGAGATGCTGCATATGAAGATGGTCACAAACATCTAGTCCTGAGGTTCGTGGAGATAGTATCAGAGATACCAAGCTTGAGTTATTTCATTTGATCTGGATCAAATTCAGACATCGCACATGAAGATATGGTTGGCAAATGAGATAGCATAGTTTTTCACCGCACTAGCGTGGGGTCTGTCATGACTACGGAATCAGAGTTGCATTTCTATAAAGCTAGAGTGAACAATAACCATTTTTAGACACAAGGTAACTTTTATTTACACTTTGATAGACCAGATACGCTATTATGTCACTGGGCCTATTTGGTTAAGTTTGTTTTTGTGTGGTTTGTTACAACAGGTTAAAACAACTTCAGCATCGTATCAGGCCCCAGTGAGAGGTGAACCAGCAAGGTCACTTGTGCAAAGGACAGATGATGGAAAAACATGGTGCATTTCAAAAGGTATATCTATAAACCTTCAACAAATTTTTTCGTCAGCCAAAATATGCATAGTAAAATTGCACGAGAATGCATAATCATGTTATAAACTACGTGGCACCCCATGTGTACATCTTAAATAATAACTCTTCTTATGGGGAATGTACTCACAAACACGTGATGTCACATTTGGCTGCTAGATAAAGCACTGGACATTGTAGTTTGAAAATCATAATATGAACAACCAAACAGCCCCTGCAAGTATTATCATTCCCCCCCGCGCTTTAAAACCATGATGATCAAATGGCCTTTTTGGATTTTCTGGTGAACCTCTACCCGTCATTTATTAATATGTTCTCTACTATTTGTCATTTTGCTGAATTTTTGTGAGAACTTCAGTAAAAACATTTTCTTATGTATTTGCTATTTTATAGGCTATGACACGTCATCGGGCAATGATGAAACACCAAATGGAAGAGAAAGATCAAAGAGAACTTGACCATCATACGGTATTTTCTTGCTGCTTATTCTCTTATTTTTAAATCTCAATCGCTTCGTTCTTTATAACCCCTCACCTTCTATTCTGAACTAAAGGCAAAGAGGGAGCCAAGCTTGGGCTTCACTGTACGATCGTAGCCTAAACCGAACTTAAATAAGGTATTAGTGCTGATAAAGGTGAAAGTAGAAAATATGGGGCATATGAGCTATTTAAGTTTTTTAAATAAGACAATATGCTGGAAAAATAACCTAATCCAAACGCCCCATAAGAGAGTTCTAATGTGTGTTTTAAGTGGTTTTCAATTAACCATATCAAGTTTTTAAGTTGCAGTATGATATGAAGTTTTACAGACCTGTTAAGTTGTTTATATGCTTTAAAGATACGTTCAGGTGGTGAACTGAGAGGGTTGTGCCGGTTGATGTAAATCGCAAAAGTGGCTGGTGTAAACGGGTCATTTGGAGTATTTTTTTCCTTGAAAAATATGATAAAAAGTATAACCACTGCAATAAGTTGAAATAGTTAACATAGAGTCGTAGGCACACATCCAAACATTCTTTATAGTATATTTTTTATAAAAAAATTAATGACGTTTTATACCTTTTTAACTACTGGATAAAAGTTCTTAAATTGGTGAGCGTCATAGTTTTTTGAACGAATAGAAAGGTTTTTTCTTTTCAATCAAAGTCCCACGAAAGGAAAAAAATTTCAATGTGTGATATATACCAACATAGATGAAATATGTATTATATGTGTTATAAAGTCGACTAACTTAACCAACAAGCGAAAACCGTAGAATAGCTTGACCGGGCAAATCTTTCAGAATAGCAAGTTCTTATCCCCCCCTTTTTTTTCCCCCCCCTTGCTTTAAACCTTTTACATGGCGTTCGCCTCCCGTGGCATCCACAGTTATCGAAGGGGCTTTCCGAGCCCCCCCCCCCCCCCCCCCCCCCCCCCCCGCTCCGACCAATATCCTGTCAGGTCAAGGTCCCATCTTTGATGAAGTTCTATGATGTAGGGTGTTACGGTGCAGAGATCTTTGACGTTAAAAGGGCTAAGATATTCTATGACGATGTTAAAAATTGCATTTGGCCTGACTACAAAAGATAAGTGTAACAACTATACTATGCATTAAGCTATTGCAAATTTTAATCATGTATAGAAGTCATAAATGTCTTGCATCATATATCTATGTATTATCATGTACTTATTGGGCTTGACTTTGAAATTGCACGATATTTATATGCAAAGCTTATTCATTTCAATATTTCTAGAAAAGCACCAACAGTTAAAAAGATATGGCCAGCTCGAAGAGTTTAAAGTGTATACTTCCTTTCTCGTTGTATATGTGTTTGAACTGTCACAATGTTGTATATTATATTTGATTGATTTTAATATGCAAAACTAATCACATGCTTATTCGACTTTGATGCATGAAGTTTGTATATGTGTTTTATACAACCACCCATCACAACGCGCAATATTGAATCTTTATGTTTAATATAAACTGAGATGTTTTATTATTATTGTGCAAAACTGAGATGTTTAGTATTAATGATTAGTGATCAATGCTTTTTTACATGTGAATTCAACTTTGTGCAACTTTTAACGCATCAACATTCTAATAAAATCATTATGCAAGCAAGCACATGAGAAAAAAAATTGACACAAGCCGTGTGCATCGCACGGGTCTGCATGCCTCGTCATAGCAAAAGAAACAACATTTGCTCTTATGATTCTTATTCTAGACACCCCACCAGTGTGTAAACAGGAGCCATGTGCAAACACGAAAAAAAAGAAACACCCCCTGTATCATATATGCTAATTTGCTACTACTATTTTCGTTCATGAAGCAGTCCATAGCTGTCTTTGAAGTGCTAACCAAGTAGTTTGGAATCAATTTTACAACAGCTATTTTGTGGAAGAATGATAACATATTTTGATAAGTTTTAGCACGGATAGAGATCCTCTCATGTTCAATTTGAACATGAGAGAGTAAAGTTGAGTTTGTGTGAGTGGGGAGAATATCATTTTATAAAATTGAGGTCTCACAATACATTATTTATTTATTCTCTCCACTCACACAAACTCAACTTTACCCTCTCATGTTCAAATTGAACATGAGAGGATCTTTATCTTTTTAGCACATATTTTGTGATGCAAACATCATTAAAAGAAGCTACTCTCTTCGTCTTTAAATAAATGTCCACTATTTACTTTCAAAGTCATTCTTTTTTAACTTTGACTTTAAGTTATTTTGATTGTGTTATATTATACTTGATGCAAAATATATCAATGGATTAAATTTTAAATGTATTTTCATTGGTATGATTTTCATCAAGTATTAATACAAACAAAATAATTTAAGGTCAAAGTTGAAGAAGATTGACTTCGAAAGTTAATAGTGGACATTTATTTATGGACGGAAGGAGTATATGTTTATAACTTTATAAGCCTAAATAGATTTGCATATTTGAATTTATAAAGTAGTGTATTTAAATGATATCACGAGTGTTATTTTAAACAAATTCGGTACTTGTATACCCTTGCTACGTTTGGTCAAACATATAGTATAACTTTGTGATTGGGAAATTTTCATATACCCCACTCTTTTCATCACTAATTTCACATATACCCATAATCCAATCATTGAATGCATTATATAGAGTGCTTTTAAAGCATGATTTAAGTATGTATGAAATTTTCATGTTTGAGGCGATGTATGAAATTAATAGTATGTCCACTGGCTAGATACTTAAGTTCCCGCGAATTGAACAATATAATCTTGTCGACCACAATCACTAGCATTAAGAAATGATGATTATAAAAGATAATGGATAAGTAACACGGTAATTTCCAAAAGAGGAAATGTTAATGTTGTTAATTACCTAAAAATGTAGTATTTTTTTTTTGAACGGCAACTTTATTAAAAAACTAGCAAGGAGCTAAAAAGACATTACAAAGAAATAAGATATGGGTTTTTTAACCAATACTCTCAAGAAAAAGCCCTATTACATCTACTAGAACACCATAAAAAGGACCAAGAAACAATGTCATCAAAAATCGTCGAACGATTAGGAGGCGAAGCGTCAAAGACCAACTGATTTCGAAGCCTCCAAATCCGCCACCAAGCAACATAAAAAACACCTTCTAAAATAGACTTGAGACGGGAAGAAAGCCGAAAGGATAAGAACCAAGCATCCCAATCCGAGAAAGAACAAATCTCCTGCCAATCCAAATCCCACCAACGACAAATTTTACGAAGAACAACCCGAGCCACGTCACATCGAAAGAAAACATGCTGAACATCCTCCATAGCAGCATTACAAAGAGGACACAGATGGGAATCCAACAAAACACCTCTACGGCTAAGATTGACTCTAGTAGGTAACCTATCACGACGAGCACGCCAAGAAAAAACATTAACTTTAATAGGAATGAATTTAACCCATCTCGTTTCAACATCCGACGAAGGGAGAAACAAGTCATCAATAAAGTTTCTGATGACTTTAACCTTGAACTCTCCATCTCCCGACAAATCACAAGTCCACCTATCTTTGGAAGACGAGAGGACAACCGAGTTCATAATTGAAGAAAGGTCATCCCACTGCTGCCGCTCAGCTCCATCACGCACGTCCCGACGAAAAGAAGCTGAGACCGAAGAAGCTCCCATTTTATTAGCCACCACAATCTCCTTATCCAATTCGAGAGCAAACAAACGGGGAAACTGAACACAAAGAGGGGCATCAGCTAACCATATATCATACCAAAAACTAGTACAAGACCCGTCCCCAATCCGCTTCTTACAATGCGAAGAAAAATCAAAACCAGAATCTTTCAAAGATTTTACTTCACGTAAAATAGAGCACCAAATCGAGGGTTGATCGGTCACATGAAGATCAAACTTTGAGCCATAAATCGCTTGAATAACTTTACACCATAAAGAGCCATCGCCAGAAATGAAGCGCCACACCCACTTCAACAAAAGAGCACGATTCAACGCGAAGAAACTTGAGACACCAAGACCACCGTTCAGTTTGGACGCTAAGACATTGTCCCAAGCTACCCACGAAATCTTTCTATCCGAAGAATCAACACCGTTGAAGAACTTACTACGGATAGATTCCATAGTCTTCAACACGCCTTTTGGAACCTTAAAGATTGACATATAATAAATTGGAGAGGCCCCAAGAACGGATTTAAGAAGGGTCAATCTGCCGCCTATGGAAAGGGTTTTAACCTTCCATTTAGATAACCGGGCTTGGAGTTTGTTCACCAAGCCAACCCAAGCCGACTTCCGAGACATACACTCCCCAACCGTCACACCAAGATAACGAAAAGGAGTGTTCAAAACAGCACACCCGATCCTATTCGCCGCCTGCACAACAACATTCTGAGAAACCCCGACACCCAAGACTTGGCTCTTAGCAATGTTGATCTTAAGACCCGACGCAAGATGGAAGCAATTAAGAACTTTAACAATATTATGTAAGTTCTGTTCGGACCACTCTCCAATGAACATGGCATCGTCAGCATAAAAAAGATGAGAAATATTAACCGAGCCATGCAATTGAAAACCTTTAAACAGCCCATCATCAACAACACGGGAGAAAGAGATATGTAACGACTCCATAATAAGAATGAAAAGATAAGGGGCCAACGGATCACCTTGTTTCAACCCACAACAAAAAGGGAACTCGGACGTTGGGCTACCATTAACCAATATGGAAGCCATGGAGGAAGTAAAAGTACCACGGATCCACCTACACCAATTCGGCCCAAACCCAAACGCATGAAGAATATCCAAGAGATAATCCCACCGAACCGAATCATACGCCTTAGCAAAATCAACCTTAAAAAACATAGCTTGCTTCTTTTTTCTCTTACACCAGTTTAACATCTCATTTAAGATAAAAGGACCGTCCAATATTTGTCTATTAGCAACAAAGGCCGATTGAGTCTCGGAAACTAAATCGGATATAACAGTAGCCAAACGATTAGCTAAGACTTTCGTGATCACCTTATAAACGCATCCAATCAAACTGATAGGCCGAAAATCATTAACGAACTTAGCATCATTAACTTTAGGAATTAAGGCGATGAAAGACGAGTTACACCCCCTTGGAAACGTACCAGACTTAAAAAAATAGTCGACCGCATCGCAAAAATCCGCTCCGACAAGACTCCAATACTTTCTAAAAAATTCAAACGTATAACCATCGGGGCCAGGAGACTTATTCTCGCCACAGTTCCAAACAGCCCTACGAATTTCGTCCCTCGATACTGCCCTATCCAGCTCATCCACCTGATCCGAAGATAACCGATTATGAAAAGGAGCATTAAGTTTGAGACGATCATGACACGGTTGCTGAAATCGAACTTCAAAGTGATTCTTAAATGCCTCCTTCACAATACTCGGATCAGTACACCAAGTGCCCTCAACGAAAACACCACGAATCGACAACTGAGACCTTTTCTTATTAATAATACCATGAAAGAATTTAGAATTCTCATCTCCTTCGATAGCCCATTTGATTTTAGATTTTTGAACCAGATCCTTAACCTCCAAAAGTTTAATATCTTGCAGCCGTCGGTTTAGATCCATCCGATTGAGAAGGATGTCATCAGAAACGTTTCCCCTTTCCAAGTCTTTATCAATAGAGATCAAATCATTCTGTAGGGAATTCTTTGCGTTATGAAGATGAAACTTTTTATCTTTAACCCATAAACGAATAATAGACTTAAGGTCTTGCAATTTCTTCTTGAACCTAACCATAGCATTGGAATCAGAATGCGAAAAAGACAACCACGCATGCTCCACCATCGAATCAAAACCCTCCATCCTTAACCAAGATTGATAGAACCGAAACGGAGTCGGACCAAAATCAGACAAAACTTCCCTCAAAAGAATAGGACGATGATCGGACAAGTGACGGTCAAGACACAAAGCTGAAATAGACGGATAAAGCGAGATAATACCTTCCGTAACAAGAAAGCGATCTAATTTACTCATTTTGGAGGCTGAGGGATGCGACCAAGTAAACGAGTACCCTTCCAACTTGACATCCACAAGACCAGAAGACACAATAAACCGATCAAAACACCGTGCACTAGAAACATTGAAAGACGAACCAAGTCTTTCATCCATAGTCCGAACGTCATTAAAGTCACCCATTATAATAGCTTCGCCGTTCCATCTCCGTACAAGATTAGATAAAAAATCCCAAAGAGCCCTTTTGCTCCCAGGCTGTTGAGGAGCGTAAACCGCCACCAAAAGAATCTTGACATTACGAGGTAACCATGTGCCGTAAATAGCTATAAAATTATCAGAAATAGTAGCGCCATCTTTCTTGAAGATAGAAGCCTCCCAAATACAAAGAATACCACCAGAATTCCCTAATGAGTCACTGGCAACAAAATCAAAGTTTGAATTTCCCCATAGGGACTTTACGTCCATATGAGAAATACAATCCATCTTTGTCTCTTGCAACGCTAAAAAATTGATCCTATGCTTACAATTTAACTCCTTAACCCACTCCTTTTTCGTCTTGTGCCCAAGACCTTGAATATTGAGAGAAAGAATATTCATTTAAGAACATCTTCATCTCCTTGTGAGCCAATAATGCGTTCCATATCTTTCAAACACCCATCCAAATTATAACCCATAGAATGTCCAACCAGAACCATGTCGTCCAAAATGTTAAGAATAGAGCCACCGTTATGAACTTTATGTGAAAAGGAAGAAACTGATTCTCCATTAGAGGAATCATGGACCTCCTGTGAATGGTCCATAACCTTAGCATCCACCCTAGGTATATTCACCATGTCTTCTCCATTAGTAGGACCATCTTCACAAATCTCACCAACATTAGCGTGCGTCACAGAAGTTTATGCATCTGGTAAACTCAATATATGCAATTTTAGACATACATAAACCAATGAATCTATTACAATCAAATCCTATGTCAAATCCAAGAATAACATTTACCGGATCATAAACTAACATTTCACCTACATACGCTAACAATCACATATCTGATTCACATAAATATCACATTATGTAGCAATATAAGCATAATACACGCAGTTCATTCGGACAGAGCTGCAATTGCACATCAGGATCACGAATCCGATGCATACACAATAATATACTTAAATTGCACATAAATAAGCAGAATATAACAGCCAAAATTGAGTTCATTAAATTAAAAAAAATTACACCCTATTCGTTCAGTTAGGGCTTGAATTCAATCATAAAATTACAACAAACACATGAAATAAACTAATTCGCTATTAATTAAAACACAAAAACCAAATTGCTAGGGTTTGAATTGATACCACCGATTATCTTGACATAGTGGTGACAGTTATTTGTCCGTATGATAAACGGTAGCGCGTCAAGACGTTCCTGTTCTTCTTTAGTTAGAGCTTCTCTTACGTGTCCGGAACCTTCCTTCGCTTTATTCTTTCCACTACAACTCATTTTACGACCACAATCTTTACACAAATTACTCTTTTAACAACGCTTTTTACGGCTACAGTCAACTGTTTCACCATTAACCTTCTTCTTATCATGACAGTTTCCAGAAGTTTCCTTCTTGTTTTCATGAGGACAGCCTTCACAACATTTCAGAGGATGAGCTTCCCCTGACATTTTTAATTTTGATGCAAATGAAAATTATGTGATTGCGGGAGCTTTTATTGGAGTTTTGTTTACAATTTGGTCCCTAGACGTTCACTAGTTGTGTCTATTTGGTTCAAACATATGATTTTATATTTAAGTCCTTATACTTTTACCAATTTAGCAAAGTGAGTGATTAGAGCGGATGACGTGGTTGTGGTTTGACTTTGACCTAAAACATTAAAGCACTACTTTTTCATAAGCCAAGATTAAAGTTTTTTTTTACTTTTTTAGTGTTGGTGTACTTTAGTCCTTTTACTTTCTTTTTATTATAGGGAAAATTACGTTGTTGGTCCCCAAAGTCCTTCTCGTTTCCTTATGTTTGGTCCTTCGTTCTAAGGTTTGCCGAAATAGTCGTCAGGGTCAGCATCTTAACTCCAGTTGAGACCAAAACGTAACTGTCGTTACTTTCCTCGTTAAATATCACACTTGACTTGCACACGATGTTTATTTTCGTCTTTTCATCCAGAAAACCATTACATCATTGGTCCCCGACCAACCAATTCATAAAGTTACAAACCTTAAATTAAGAAAACCCTTCCTTACCAACAAATTCATCCCAATATATTCATCTTTGACCCGTCTCACCAACACTTATATTGTTTCCACTCGCCTCATTTCACCACCACCACCAATTGTCCTAAAAAACACATAATCCCAACAACCTATTTTCCCACGCTTCGCTAAGAACCCTAATTGCTTTATTTTAATTCGATATGGTTAAAGGTTGGTGACTAGATGATCATGTACATTACAGTTTATAAGTTTGATATATCAATTAATTGTTTCTAATTAAATCGACATAACTTGGGTTATAGGTATAATTAGATGGTTTTCCTTGTTAGCCTTTTAGCTTAGATTTGAAAGATCTTATAATATTAGTATTCTTTATATGTATTGATATTTAATTTAAAAGAACTTAGATAGTAGGTTGGCATAGTTTAGGTAGATTAAAGGGAAAGTGTCATATCTCAACTAGAGAGTTCTTTGGTTGGACAGTCTTGGTTTATGGGAATATGGGTTTATTTTTTAAGTTTAGATTACTGTCTATTAGGAATAAGAAAAGTGTTTATTATTAAAAGAATTGGTCATTGTATATTTTATAGTTTAGATGGTAATTATATTGTAATAAATTCTATCTTGGTCAAACTTAAGTAATATTGACCAAGGTTTGACTAAAGTAGGGAAAATAGTTAGGACAAGTTAATAAGTATAAATACCCATTTAGTAGGGGTATTTGTACAAGGACATTACATTGTAATCTCATTTCTCCCAACTTCCTTTCTATTTTTCCTTTTAATGAAAACTTTGAAAATGATAAAAAATACTCTCTAGCTCGTCTCCTCTTATTTTATAACTTTCGTATGATATCTAATGCAAACATAACATATAATAAGTGGTATCTATCGCCGGGAGAGATCTAGTTTGTGTTTTCGTTTATCAAATCGAGCTTAATTGTGTGATTTTTTGATCGTATAGCTTTCGGAACTAAGATTACATGTAAGTTACATATAATATTGGTATTAGATTTACTATTTAACGTGTTTTTTATCCCAAAATGCTTTCAAGTTACTTTGGGAAACGTCAAATTGTAGATTTAATAGCTAGTATACGAAAATTATTCGTTTAGATTTGACTTTGATCGAAATAATTGAATTTGATTGCTTTCGTAACGATGAAAACTAGTTTCGGTAACTATTTTTGTGTTTAAACTGTTTTCGTAACGTAGTTAACCTGTTTCGGAAACTATTTTTTGAGTTTTAATAACTTTCATATTTTAGAAATCAGGTTTTGGTAACTGTTTTTAGACGGGAAATGTACTTTGGTATCATAGTTTGAGCTTTCGTATTGGAAATTGAGCTTTCAGTAATTGTCATACGTAAGTAACATAGCTTTTGAAACCAGTCATTAGCTTTTGTAAAACAGTCATTAGCTTTCGAAACATAAAACTTAGTAAATTTGAAAAGATAACGTAAGATATTATCATTTTAAACTGCAAAAATCAGATTTATAAGTTCCTTGATCATTTCGTAGCAAAGAATTTACGCAAGTAAAGGTTTCTTGAATTTTATGAAAGTAGAGGAAATTTGAAATTTACGAAAGTCATGGTTTCTTATATTGGAGCTTTCGGTAACCGTTTTTGGTTTTGTATTCTCTGGAGCTTTCGTATTATGTGGTTTCGTATTTGGGGGTTTCGTATCACGAAATTGGTTTTGGTTTCGTACTCCAAGGTTTCGTAACGCAGGTTTCATACAGAAGGTTTCGTAACACAATTTCGTATATGAAGGCTTCATAAGTCAGGTTTTGTATTTCCAAGGTTTCGTAGCAGAGGTTTCACATTACAGTCTCAACACAATTTCATACCATTAAGGTTTTGTAAAACTTGGTTTCGTAATCGAAGGTTTCGTAACCTAGCTTTCCTAATTGAAGGTTTCGTAATTCAGTTTTCGTATTTGAAGGTTTTGTATCTCAGTTTAAGAGGCTTCGTAACACAAACTTTGGGGTTTCGTAACATAGTTTCAGAGGTTTTGGATCTTTTTCATTGCCGAAATTGAGCTTTCGTATAAAGGCTTCATGTTGCTAAGATTTTGTTTACATGTCAAGGTTTTGTATCTTCAAGGTTTGTATTTGTGGTGTAGTAATAAAAGCATAGTTGTTATTGCTCTTTGATTTCATGATTGCAAGACTTTATCTCTAAAATGATCTAAGTTTGCATGGTATTCATTCTTTGATTCACAACATGTCTGTTTCAAATCAACAAACACTTGCTGAATCAGGAGATACTAACAAACCTCCAATTCTTGAGAAAGGGAATTATATACCATGGGAAATTCGGTTTAAGAGGATTCTAGAAAATAAGTAGGAAGACGGGGAGTGGATGTGGCGTTCAATTGAAAAAGGACCTTATAAGAGGCCAATGATTACTGGTCCAGTTAATTCCAATAATCAGATACTTGAACCAATGTCTAAAATGACTGAAGCTAATAAGAGACAATATGTTGCTGATGTGAAAGTAATAAATTATCTTCTTCAAGCAATACCTAATGATATCTACAATTCTGTGGATACTTGCCAAGATGCTAAGAAAATGTGGGAACGAATTAGAAGGTTGATGTATGGTTCTGAAGTCGGTAACCAAGTGAGACACTCACGACTTATGGATGAATTTGACAAACTTGCAGCAAAGGAAGGAGAATCATTAAAATCTTTGTATGAAAGTTTGACAACACTTGTGAATGTTATGGATCATAATGATGCTCGTCCTATAAAAGTATCCATCAACACCAAGTTTCTCAATTCTTTGCAACCTGAGTAGAGCAAATATGTTACATTGACTCGTCAAAACCAAAGTTTGATTGATGTCGAGTACAATGAGTTATATGATACCTTACTGGAATTCGAGCCATATGTCCAAGAATCTAAGGCAAAGAGAGCTGCCAAAAACCATGATCCATTAGCACTAATTGCTCATTCTAATGCTTACTCGTCACAATCTTATGAAATTCGTTCATATTCTCATTCACCACAACCATATTATGTTACTCATCCTTCATTAGTAGTTGATTACGAAGAAGATTATCAAGGGGAGTTATAAGGGGATGCTCAGGAAGACAAGCTGACAACTGTAATGATATTATTAGCTCAAGAAATCACTCAAAAATTTTCTACAACAACCAATAATCGTCTTCATACTTCATCAAATACAAAGAATCAAGCCGTGATACATGATGGTAGAGTTGACATACAAACCAAGAATGTTGGCTATGGTGGGAATGGTAACAAGAATGTAGGGAGACAAAACAGGAATCAAGCAGCTAATGCAGGAAATGGTCTAGTTCAGCAGAATGATGACAGAAATCAGATTGTTCAGCGTGTTCCACAAACTGAGTTAAATCCGGGAAGGGACAATGTTTAGTTTTAAAACTGCAATGCAAAAGGCCATTATGCTTGTGATTTTCCAAAACAAAAAGTTTGTGATGCAAAGTATTTCAGGGAACAAATACTGCTAGCCATGAAAGATGAAGCTAGAGGAAACCTCAACGATGAAACGTTAAAAGAGCTAACTGATGCAGTAATCATGATGGTACGAATTCAACCAGCTGATGACAAAGCTAAGACTGAGCCAAAATATGATGCAGAAGCTATCAATGAGGTAAATGCTTTGCAAATCGATCTAATAAATAGCATGATATCCAAAGGTGTTCATGAACACACGAATCATGGGAAACTCAAAACTGTTATTAACACATCTGATGATGATCAAATTGATTATAATATCATATTTGATGATCCTTATGTGGAAAATAATAGTGGAACAACTGAACATGATTCAAATGCTCATGATCCATATTGTGATATTAAATCCTTGACATACAATGTTCAAAGAGAAGCTGAAAATCAACAAAGATTAAATAATGAGCTTCAAAAGCAAAAAAATGTAGCTACAAAATGAGCTTGAGACGCGTAAGGAAGGGGTCAAAACATTTGAATTTAGATCGGTTCAATGCTCAAAATATAAAAAAACATGTGATGATTTGGAACAAGAAATACGAGCTGATAAAAACACCATTAACGAATTTTAAAAGAAAAAGACAAAATTGAAAGTGATTTTTTCAAAATTGAGAATGAAAAGATAATAATTCAATATGAGACTCAGTTGGCTAAAAAGGCTTTCAAAGAACGAGAAAATCGATATCTTGAGGATATTGTTGATCTCCAGGAAAAACTTAGTTCTCATGATCAAATTGTTTACAAAATGGGTCAATCAATTCAAACCATTCACATGCTTGGGAAAACACAAAAACAAAGTTTATGATCCTTTTCTAAAAGATGGGTTGGGTTATCAAAATCATGAACGTCTCAAGAAATCCATTGCAGCACAACCAAAAATGTATGATGGTGAAAGGCTTCATACACTAAATTAATAATTAACTCACCTGATTTTGAGGAAACTCTAGAGGATGCGGAAGAGAGTCGATTAAAATTGAGAAATAAAATAAGTCAGCTGGATTATGAAAAATTAAACGCTCTTTATGATACAATTGTTCCTAAAAAATAATCTTCTACTGAACAAACTTATTTTTCGATTCCTTTTACTTCTAATGTATCTTATGAGTCGAGCAAAGAGAT
This sequence comes from Tanacetum coccineum, assembly GCA_026074375.1. Classification (NCBI taxonomy): domain Eukaryota; kingdom Viridiplantae; phylum Streptophyta; class Magnoliopsida; order Asterales; family Asteraceae; genus Tanacetum; species Tanacetum coccineum. The sequence continues at coordinate 16,048 of BQNB010052025.1, forward strand.
GTTGGATTTACCAACTCAAAAAATGCCAAAGGAGAGTAAATTGTTGAAAATGTTTGTTAAATTGGACAAAAGAGAGCAAATTGTTAAAAATGTTTGAAAAACTGGGTTTAGCAATTAACGAATTAAGGGATCGAATTGATGTCACTTTTTTAGATTTTAGAAGATAGTAAAAGAGGTTGGATACATGATGGTTAAGAAAATTTTACAAAACTGATGTAATTCCGATGTCACTTTCTTTGATAAAGATCTCAAATGAACTTAACAAGAACTTACTGAAGAGGTACAGGAGATGTTAAATATTTTTGAGTCAATGGAATAGAAAGTTGAGAAACAATCACAAAAATACAACATTTTTCAAAATGAAATCGATCGACTTTTATAAGCATCCTTCACAAGAGAAATTAGAGGTTGTGTGTTAATTTATGTTGAAGAACAAGAAAAATGAGATGTTGATGCTTGAAAAATAGAAAATTTCAAGTGACTCCAAAGATATCCAAGCTAATTTTCTTAAAAGAATCAAAATTCTTGAAAATGACTTTAAAATATCACAAGCTCAAAGTATTGATTTTGAACTTAAATTACAACATCAAAAAGAGAAAATGGCTTGTAATGTCTCTTGGAAGTCAAAGTTGAATGATGAAAATGTGTTGCTAAAGACTCAAGTTGCTTCAGTCGTTCAAGAATGAGAAAATATAAAACTTGAAAATCAAAAGCTTTTCGATTCAATAAAAGCAACACGGGTTCAACATCAACATAAAGTCAATGAGTTAACTAAAAATGTCAATCAAAAGACATATGCTTATGGTGATGTGCATACCAAGAATCAAGATCTTTTGACGATAATTTTTGAGCTTAAAGATAAACTCAAAATCATTGAAAAAAGGAAAGGATGTGAACACTAAGTTTGACAAATTTGAGACCTTAGGAAACACATCAGTTAAGGCTAAGAAAGTTTCAAACACTGCGCTCAAAACAAATAGGTCAAAACCAGTCACTTCACATTCTACACCTAAAAGCGAGCAAAGTCAAAAATAGAGTGTGAATGTTATTGACAGAGGAATGTATAAATTCACAAAACAAGAGCCACACACGCCGGTTACTAAAACTAACATATTTGTTTCTAATTCCACAAGCGTAGAGAGTTCTAATAGTGTTAGAAGACCAGAGTCTAAGGACACTAAATCAAAGAATAGAGTCTTGAAGAACACTATGTTAAGATCACATCTATAAATGTTTGAAAATTTTCAAGTAGTGTTAGTGTAGTTTCTAATAAGCGTAAAACAATGAATTCGGTTATCTGTCAATCAAACACAAATGTATTAAGTGCAAAGACTGTAAACGTTGTTGATGATGGTTCGAATATTGTTTGTGTCTTGTGGTAAATACGTTTTTATATTGTCTCATGATAAATGTGTTGCTCGTTATGCTTTGTCTATAGATTCTAGGGTGAAAAGAGCCTTATTCACTTCCCCTGTAGCAACAAAATCCAGTAATTTAGGAGTTACTTCTGTAATTGCGAAATCTAGGTTTAGTGTTGCTAAAACCCCAACAACAACATATAAGGTCTCTAATGCATTATCACTATCCCCTGATTCTAGTCAAAGTAGGACACTTAGCAATTACATGAAAAACAAAATTAAAACAAGTAGAAAGTGGCAGAAATGGTTTGAAAATCAACAAAGTTTTAATTGGTCACCCAAGAGCAAAACCGCACAGTCACCACCTAGTATGTCAAAGAGTAGTACTAGTGTTAAACAACAATTCAAAACACCATTTACCACTCAGAAATAGGTAGCTAAAATATCCACTCTTCCATTTGCATTTGTTTCATGTGATGCAGGTGATCCAGCTCGACCTTTGGATTGTTGATAGCGGGTGCTCGAAGCACATAACTGGTAATCTTCAACTGCTAAGAAATTTCGTTGAGAAATTCATGAGAACATTCCGCTTCAGTAATGATCACTTCACAGCAATCACTAGATATGGAGATTATGTTTAAGGAAATCTTACGACATGTCATGTATACTACATTGAGGGCCTAGGACACAATCTATTTTCGGTCAGACAATTTTGTGATGGAGATTTAGAAGTAGCCTTTCGTTCAAACACTTTCTATGTTTGGAATTTAGAGGGTGATGATTTGCTTATCGGTTCTCGTGATTCTAGTCTCTACATCATCTCTATTTCTAATTTGGTGACTTCTTCTCCAGTGTGCTTAATGTCCAAAGCTACATCAAAAAAATTATGGTTATGGAATCAAAGACTTTCTCATTTGAATTTGGCTTCCGAAGTTTAAATATGATAAAGATTACCTATGTTTAGCCTGTGAGCAAGGAAAAAGAAAGAAAGCTAATTTTCTACCTAAATTGGTTCCAAGTACATAATCCAAACTTAGATTACTTCATATGAATCTATGTGGGCCAATAAGGGTAGCAAGTATATATGGCAAGCGATATATACTGATTATTATAGATGATTATTCTTGATACACCTGTGTATTCTTTCTTCGCACCAAAGATGAGGCTCCAGATATGATCATCAATTTCATCAATCAAGTACAACGGAATCTGAAGGCTCAAGTTCTGAAGATCCGGACTGATAATGGAACTAAGTTTAAAATCAAGAAATTACCGACGTTTGATGCAAAGTTAGGCATTATACATAATACTTTGACTGCTCGAACGCCTCAACAACATGGTGTTGTTGAACGTAGAAATCGTACACTTGTCGAGGCTACACGAACAATGAATATCTTTTCAAAAACTCTAGAATTTCTTTAGGCCAAAGTTATTGCTACTGCTTGCTTTACTCAGAATCGCTCTCTTGTACACACACGGTACAACAAGACTCTTTATGAGCTGATCCGAGGCAAAAAACCTAATGTTCAATACTTTCATGTGTTCAAATCTCTATGTTATCTAACAAATGATCATTATAATCTTGGAAAAATGAAACCAAAGGCTGACATTGGTATTTTTCTTGGTTACTCTGAGTCATCAAGAGGGTTTTGTATTCATAACTGCCAAACTAGAAAGATAATGGAAACCATACATGTAAAATTTAATGAATTCACAAATATGGCTTCTGAATACAACAATTCAGGACCCGGTTTCAACTGCTCAAATTTTCAAGATTTATCAGATATCAGTACTGTCAAAAGCAGACTTAGATAATTTGTTTGGTCCTCTTTATGAAGAATACTATGCGACGAGAAATCCAAAAGTGTCAGGTAATTCCACTGCAAACACTCTTGAAAATGAAGACACTGCTTCATCATCATCAATTGTCGTTAAAGAAGATGAAGCTCCTCAAATAGTTACCTCGTCAGAAGAACCAATTGCCAATGAACCAATAACTCTAGTCTCGAATGAAAATGGCAATGGATCAATTCAAGAAGACATTGCAGAACCTGACAGAAATGCTTTCTACAATCCATTTCATACTCCTGTGTTAGAAGAAGCTAAGTCATCTTTAACATTTCAGAATACATCAATATGCACGAGTTATACCAAAAACATCGCTCTATTGATTTATGGACTAACAATAATCCAATTAAACAAGTGATTGGTAACCCCTCTAAGCCTGTAATGACAAGACGTAGACTTCACACTGATGCGAAAATGTGTATGTATGCTTAGACAGTGAAAACTACAGAACCAAAAAACATCAAGGAAGCTATGCTTGATCACAGCTGGATTGAATCCATGCAAGATGAGCTAAATCAATTTAAACTCCATGATGTTTGGGAACGTGTTAAACGTCCTATTGACATAAATATAATATCATTCAAATGGCTTTGGAAAAACAAGATAGATGCTGAGAACACAGTGATTCGGAATAAGTCTCGTTTAGTTGCCAAATGATATGGTCAAGGGAGGGTATCGATTTTGAGGAATCTTTTACACCCATTGCAAGACTCAAAGTTGTCAGAATCTTTGTGGCATACGCGACTCACAAGAACTTTCCTATCTACCAAATGGATGTTAAAACGACATTCCTGAACGGTCCATTAAAAGAAGAAGTTTTTGTAAGTCAGCCTAACGATTTTGTAGATCCAGACTTTCCTAACCACGTCTATCATTTAAGAAAGCTCTATACGGTCTCAAACAAGCCCCTAGAGCCTGGTATGACCAGCTTTCCTCATTCTTGATTGAAAATCATTTCACAAAAGGTATTGTCGATCTGACATTGTTCACAAGAAGACACGAGGATGACATTTTACTTATTTAAATCTAGGTAGATGACATAATTTTTGGGTCAACAAATCAAGTGTTTTCAACTAGATTTGCAAAACTTATGAAAGATAATTTTGAAATGTCAATGATGGGTGAAATGAAGTTCTCTCTAGGAATTTAGGTTCATCAATCCCCCCGAGGAATCTTCATATGTTAATCATAATATACTTTGGATCTTTTTAAGAAACATGGAATGGAAAAATGTGATTCAATTAGTACACCAATGGCTACAAGTAGATCAAACTAAATACCGTAGTATGATTGGGGGACTCTTGTATCTCACTGCTAGTCGACTAGACATTGCCTTTGCGACATTTGTATGTGCGCATTATCAGGCACGCCCTACTGGAAAAACACCTCAAAGAGGTTAAACGGATCTTTCAATACCTAAGACAAACCATTAACATGGGTCTATGGTACTCGAAAGACTCCGGGTTTGAACTAATTTCATATTCAGATGAAGATCATGCAGGGTGTAATGATGATTCTAAAGCACATCTAGTGGAATACAATTTCTGGGAGATAAGGTAGTCAGCTAGTCGTCTAAAAAGTAAGATTGTACAACAATGTCCACTGCGAAAGCTGAGTACGTATCTTTATCGGCATGCTGCACACAAGTCATTTAGATGAGGACGCAAATGCTAGATTATAGATTTTGTTACAACAAGATTCCCATGTACTATGATTCAAAAAGTGCAATTGCTATATCATGCAATCTGGTACAACATTCTCGTACAAAGCACATCAATGTCCATCATTTTATTAAGGAGCATGTTGAGAAAGGTACTATCGAACTAAAATTTGTCAAGCGAAGTATCAATTTGCTGATCTATTTACTAAAGCCCTTCCTAGAGAAATGTTTGAGTATTTAGTTCACAGAATTGGTATGAGATGTATGACTCCAACTGAGTTGGAACGAATGGCAAAGTTCTCTTCTTGAATGAAAGATCATACATCAAAAGCTTTTTGTAAATACATTCAAAAACAAAAATACAAGAATTGAAAAACTCAAAAACAACAAACAACATTTTCTTTATTTTTCAAAAATGAAAAATAAATAAAAATTAGAAAAATACAAAAACACAAAAACATAATTTATTGATGCAAACACATATCTTCTTCATTTTTTTATCAGTTTCATGATATTGTTATAAAGAGGTTCTTTAAATGCAAAAGCAATGTATCATGAACTAAGGGGGGGTTGATCATTCATCAAAATGAATTGTCACTGCTAAAATATATGTTTTGTAATCATATCCATTCACAAAAAGAATCCACCTTTAAAAAATCATCATCTTTAAAAAATCAAGTGTGCTAAAACAGCAAAAATAACAATCTATTGAATAAGTTCTTTAGTTAGATATTTACTCAAGGAGGAGTTATAAAAATTTTGATTTGTCAAAATCTTCTAAAAAGTATTCAAAACTGCAAAATTAACTAACTCTTAAATAAGTTCTTTAATTAGATATTTAATTGTAGGGGAGTTTAAAAATTTTTTGTCACTTCATCATTAGAAAATAAAAAATGAGATCTTAAAAAGCAAAAATAACTAACTTTTGAACAAATTTTTATCAAAAAAGAAAGAAATTTCAAATGGATATTTGTTAAAAGATGAGTTATAAAATTTTTGGTTAAATAACGGGATCTTAACTGCAAAAATAAATCAAAAGGATTATTGAAAAATGATTTAACTCTGAGGGGGAGTTTATGAAAATTACTTTGGACTTAAAATTTATGAAAGTAAGTAGAGGGAATGAAAGTGTCAAGAACTCAAAGATGTTTTCGTACGTATAAAAACCAAAAGGTTTCATACGCAACCTTATTACTTTCTTACGTAACCATAAAGCTTTTGTAAATCCTCTCACAGTTGAGCTTTCGTAACTTTGCAAACAAATTATCCAAATATTTTTTCGAATCCATGTGCTTATCAAACTGTAACACCTCAAAACCGGCGTTTTAGGTATTTTATTATGATAATACCATATAATGAGTTTGACTAAATCTTTATAAGTTTGAAGACGTTATGTGATTGGTTAGTCAAACATGTTAGTCAAGTATAAGTATGAATATTATGCAAATGGGTTTAGAAAGATTCATGTGTTACATTATGGAAAGAATAAAACTAGGGGACTAGGATATATGTGCTATATTAGTTAATGTGGCCAAATTAGGAGAAATAAGACTTAAGGGACCCAAGTTGTCAATTGGCCTAAGATACAACAAACTTAATACTAGAAATCTCCTAAAAGTTCCAGAGATTTCATAAGTTTGTATGTGTATGTCGACATAGAGAGAAGAAAAGGAGGGAAAATGAAGATGATCAATGAAGATCTTTAACCTTGGTAGATTAAGTATGATTAAGGTAAAAATAAGCCCTAGTAATGATCCTACATCAAGTAAGTAATCCTAATTAAGTTAATTGAAGAATAAGCCCTAGTTAAGGTTCATGTACCCAAATTGGAGGTTCTGGGTAATTGTTATTCTAAAACATGTATTGGGGTATTTATGATAATGGGTTAATATTAATTGATGATTTTAGTGAAATTTGTGAATTGGGGATTTCATCATATGATCATGTGATGATAAGAAATGATAAATAGGTAGATAATAAGTTATGTGAACCCTATATTTGTTAAGTATATAAAGTATTTATGATGTATGATGATTATGGTTTAGGAATAAATAGATGATGAAGATGATATTCATGATAATACTAGCTTGGATGTGAGGTAAGTAATTTGGTTACTATGTGCTTAACATGAAAATTATTATGTTATGTGATCATGAATAAAAGTGTTAAGATAGGTTGTAGTTGCTTAGAAAGTGTGACGAATTAGGAGACTTGATAGTTGGATGTTATAGAACTAGCCATGGATTATGGAAGGATTAAGGTATGTGCTAATGCTTCTATGTGTTATAGATATGTAGTTATAGTATATGTGATTGTTATAGCATTAGTATGCGAGAATGAATGGTTTAATGTTGGACTTATTGTTAAGCCTTCATATTGTGAATATGATGATTTAAGTGTTAATCATGTATTAACCAATTACTTACTAAGCGTAATGCTTACGTTTAGTTGTTTAATGTTTTGTAGGGCCAAGTGAAGAAAGTAAGGCCTTGAATAAAGGTCTAGAAGTTGGAAGCAAGGATTAGAAGGATTGGGTTTATGCTTAGGAGCTTAGTTTAGATACCGAGCTCCATCATGTTGAACCCCCAAGTTGAATGTTAAAATGTCATAAAATGGTTTGTAAATGTTGTTATCAAGTGTCAAAGTCATTTGTTTTAGTCTTGTATAAAAATGTATGCAAATGGGTCAAAGGAAGGATGTAAAGTAGGTCAAAATGGGTGTTTGGAAAACCTCTTAAAGTATGCTTTCATGGGTCATTTAGACCAAGTATGTTATGGAAAATGAAGTTATATGTTATGTTGATGATTTTGGGAAAGTCTTGTGTCGTGTCGAATAGAAGTCGTTTTTCGAAAAATAACAAATGTAGAAAATTAACAAAAGTGAAGGTCAGAGACCATACAGCCGTATGGTATATGTGCATACGGCCGTATGCTCTAAATTGGATTTTTGGCAGAATCTGTGAAAGGACCATACGGCCGTATGCTATGTAACTATGCAGCCGTATGGTTGTTTATCATACGGCCGTATGGTACTTTTTCTAGAATTTTGTTGTATCATGTTTATTTCATAAAAACTAAATTGTTTAGAGTTAGAATGAGTTTCTTATATCGTTGGAAAGCTTATGAAGTCTACTTTATGTTAATAAAATTTTAAAAGGTCTTATTGTAATGTATTTTTAAAAGTATATTATGGAATGACACAAGGTCATTCCCGGTCTTGCGTTTCCGCAAAAAGCTTTAATTTTTAGTCAAATTTTGAGTCGGTAAAGGGGCGTTTCAACTTGGTATCAGAGCTTTTGTCTAAGAGAAGTAGGTTTCCATTATAGGATGCCTAAACTTAGACCACTCGTAGATGCTTTGCCGTAAGTTTAAGTAATAAAGAATGCAAATGCCTTAGTTATAAGGTTGTTAAGTGCTTGTGGGAAATAGAATGATAATGTATGGATATAGAATGGTTATGTAATGTGGTATATGTTATTTTGCCATAGACTTTAGGGATTGTGATTGTGGCTAAGAATGTGAAGCACTTATCGAAAAAGTGTTAAGTATAGAAGTATATGTTTATATAATGTAAAGTCTATTGTAGGTTATTTATATATATAAGTAATGTAAGATGTATATAACGATATGAGTTTAAGAAATGCCTGAGATAAGATAAATGCATAAGATTGAATTTTAATAAGTAATGACGGGAGTATTTAAGTACGAGTTAAGTAATATGAAAATATTTAAATTATGAAAAAGTTGCATAAGTGAAAATTATTATGAATTGAAGGAAAATACTTATATGAATTACTAATAAAGGGTTGAAATGTGACAAGTTATAATGTAGAAAACATAATAAAGTATAATGTGATGGCATGATGTGATTATGTACGAGAAGAATATGAGTGATAAATAATGAATGCAATCTCGTTCATTTATGAAAGAGATGTATGATAAGTAAAATGGATAGACGCTTGTACCTTAAGGTAAATCAAATGTAATAAAGATAAAGAATGATTAGAATTATGTTAATAGATGAAAAAGATGTATGTGATGAATAAAGTAAAGTAAATGAGTATATTATAAGAATAACCTATGTAAGATTTATACGCGAAAAGTTTAGTGAACTAAAATGATGCTTAGAGAATTGAATAAGTTGGCCATTTTGGGTTGTCAAGAGAATGAAATGAAATGTAAAAACATATACGTATATGTAATATATGAGAATGACAAGTATCATTCGGATTTTGTGAAATATAAAGAAAGTTGGATAAAATGTGAGCTAGAATTGTGTAAGGCAATAAAATTGGAAATGAAAAAGTATATGATTGGAAATGAAAAGTACGTAAATGACAGAAAAGGGGTAAAGAATGATAAATTTAAATTTAGCTTGGATCCAATGATGAATGTAACGGTATCCTTCTGGATAGCCTAATATAATGGTATCCTTCAGGATAGTCTAATGCAATGGTATCCTTCGGGATAGCCTAAGAATGTTAAAGTGTAAAGTGAATGTTAATGGTACCTCAAGGGTACAAATAAAGTCCTTTTAAGGGAATGCTATAATGATCTGGATCCAAGGATAAAAGAGGTAAAATGTAACGTGGGAAATAGTGTAAAAATATAGTGGTCGATAAATGTAAAGTATGAAAAAGTTTGAAAGTAAAAGTGTGTAATAGTAACCGAAGTGTTATGTCAGAAGTGTATAAGTAGGATGATTTATAATCTCTTTATTTAAATGGATTGGGATGCCTTTTTATTTAAATAAAGAAATTATGAATCACCGAACCATAAGTTTATATTTCCTTATTTGCATTGATTGAGACGCTTCTCAATGTAAATAAAGAGGCATAGATAAGTGGGCTTATGTGTTCTAGGCATAGCATGAGAGGAATTAAAGAAGTAGAAAATGGAAGTCTAAAATTATTTAGACGTCTTAGGAAATAAGATAGATGAAATAAGAGTTAGAATGCAACTTTTAGAAAGAGACTTTAGAAAGGAAGTTAAGTTTTAGACGTTAAGAATATAGGACTAAAGATGAAAGTTGAATTGATATTATGCATTATGGCATGGTACCAATGTAAGTAATGAATATAATGGTCGCTAAGTTGTATTAGCACCCTTATGTAAAATGTAAAAGTGCTAGTTAAAGTTTGAATATATGAAGTTAAAAGTATTGAATATTCCAAGTGACTTATAATCCTTGATGAAAATTTACTAAAAAGAAGTAATGCAAGCAAAGTGTGATAATGGAAACGTCGAAAGGAATGTCAAGATGACTACAGTAAATAAGAAAGTATAAGCTAATGTTGGCGTATGATAAGTCAAGATAATGAAATTTCTCAAGTGACAAGTAGTTCTTGATGAAAATCTAGAGAAGAAATGAATGGGAACGTAAAGATATAGAGAAAAAGTTACTAAAATGATAGAATCAAAAATGATAAATGACACCTAAATGACGCTTGTCATAAGAAAGAGCGTAAGTATGATATGAATGACGAAGAATTAGAACGGCATAAGGATAATTAGAAGTATAATAGCATAGCTGGAATTGCAAAACCATGTAGGTTGATGCAACTAGTTTAGTATATGATTGAGAATGTTAAGATAAGTTGTGAGGTCAATGTGATCATGTTTTGGTCAATATTAGACGAAGAGATTTCAGGGACGAAATCTAAGTAATGGGATAGATTTGTAACACCCTAAAACTGGCTTTTTAGGTATTTTATTATGATAATGTCACAGAATGAGTTTGACTAAGATTTTATAAGTTTAAAGAAGTTATGTGATTGGTTAGTCAAACCTGGTAGTCTAGTATAAGTATGAATATTATGCAAATGGGTTTAGAAAGATTCATGTGTTACATTATGGAAAGAATAAAACAAGGGGACTAAAGATGCCAAGTGGTATATGTGCTATATTAGTGAATGCGGCTAAATTAGGAGAAATAAGACTTGAGGGACCCAAGTTGTCAATTGGCCTAAGATACAACTAACTTGATACTAGAAATCTCTTAAAAGTTCCATAGATTTCATAAGTTTGTATGTGTGTGTCGACATAGAGAGAAAAAAAGGAGGGAAAAAGAAGATGATCAATGAAGATCTTTAACCTTTGTGGATTATGTATGATTATGGCAAAAATAAGCCCTAGTAATGATCCTACATCAAGTAAGTAATCCTAATTGAATTACTTGAAGAATTAAGGGTTAGGGTTCATGTACCCAAATTAGGGGTTTTATGTAATTGTTATTCTAAAACATGTATTAAGGTATTTATGATAATGGGTTAATACTAATTGATGATTTTAGTAAAATTTGTAAATTAGGGATTTCATCATATGATCAAGATATGATCATGTGATGATAAGAAATGATAAATGGGTAGATAATGAGTTATGTAAACCCTATATTTGTTAAGTATATAAAGTATTTATGATGTATGATGATTATGGTTTAGGAATAAATAGATGATGAAGATTATATTCATGATAATACTAGCTTGGATGTGAGGTAAGTAATTTGGTTACTATGTGCTTAACATGAAAATTATTATGTTATGTGATCATGAATAAAAGTGTTAAGATAGGTTGTAGTTGCTTAGAAATTGTGACGAATTAGGAGACTTGATAGTTGGATGTTATAGAACTAGCCATGGATTATAGAAGGATTAAGGTATGTGCTAATGCTTCTATGTGTTATAGATATGTGGTTATAGTATATGTGATTGTTATAGCATTAGTATGCAAGAATGAATGGTTTAATGTTGGACTTGTTGTTAAGCCTTCATATTATGAATATGATGATTTAAGTGTTAATCATGTATTAAACAGATACTTACTAAGCGTAATGTTTACGTTTAGTTGTTTAATGTTTTGTAGGGCCAAGTGAAGAAAGTAAGGCCTTGAATAAAGGTCTAGAAGTTGGAAGCAAGGATTAGAAGGATTGGGTTTATGCTTAGGAGCTTAGTTTAGATACCGAGCTCCATCACGTTGAACCCTCAAGTTAAATGTTAAAATGTAATAAAATGGTTTGTAAATGTTGTTGTCAAGTGTCAAAGTCATTTGTTTTAGTCTTGTATAAAAATGTATGCAAACGGGTCAAAGGAAGAATGTAAAGTGGGTCAAAATGGGTGTTTGGCAAACCCCGTAAATATGCTTTCATGGGTCATTTAGACCAAGTATGTTATGGAAAATGAAGTTATATGTTATGTTGATGATTTCTGGAAAGTCTCGTGTCGTGTCAACTTATAGAAGTCATTTTTTTGGAAAATAACAAATGTAGAAAATTAACAAAAGTGCAGGTCAGAGACCATACAACTGTATGCTATACGTGTATACGACCGTATGCTCCAAATTTAATTTTTGGCAGAATCTGTGAAAGAACCATATGGCCGTATGATATGTAAGCATGCAACCGTATTCTCCCCATATAGTCGTATGGTTGTTTACCATACAGCCGTATGGTACTTTTTCTAGAATTTTGTTGTATCTTGTTTACTTTATAAAAACTAAACCGTAAAGAGTTAAAGTGAGTTCCTTATATAGTTGGAAAGCTTATGAGGTCTAGTTTATGTTAATAAAATTTAAAAGGTCTAATTGTAATGTATTTTAAAAAGTATATTAAGGAATGAAACAAGGTCATTCCTGGTCTTGCGTTTTTTGCAAAAAGCTTTAATTTTTGATCAAATTTTGAGTCGGAAAAGGGGCGTTTCACAAACGTAAGAATAAAAGATTTGTTTCGATTCCTTATTTGTTTAATTGTGTTAATTAATTGTTTCATAGGTTTCGATCAAATTTAGGGTTTTGTAAAATTAAAAAGTTATGATAATGTGAATTTGATTGAGGCAAAATGCTATTAAGTGTCTTAGGTAATAATTTGTGTTGATAGATCACTAATAACAACATGTATGGACCAATAGTTAATGGGTTTCATAACCATCATAGGTTTCAAATGAATGAACATTTGCTTTCGTATGAGAAACTGAACTTAGATTGCTAATATGATGATAATATTCAAGTGCATTCATATCAAAACAATTTGTTATCATGGCAGATACATACTAATTCATATGAAAGTGATTGGATAGGTTACAGTTTCGTAAATCCAACATGTTTCATAAATGTTATTGGGCCAAAACTAAGTGGTTTCGTAAATGTCAAATTGGGCCAAAACAAGTTTTCGTAAATGACTTGTTGGGATGGATAAAAGGGTTTCATAAAAACTAAAATGGGCTAAGATATTGGGTTTTGGATGTCCAGTAATGGGTTTCGGATAACTTCTTTATTGGGCTAAAATTTTTACGATTACCCAAAAGGGTTTAATCGTTAAACAAATGGCATTTCACAAAACCAATGATAAATTAAGTTATAAACTCATATTTATTTATTGATAAATGGGGCAAATAGGGAAGATTGCATCCGGTTACGATCGTTTTCTGAATTCAACAAAATAAAGATTGAGCAATCTACTAACCATCCAAATATCATATATAAGAAATATGTTTTTAATAACTAAATTTTTTATTAAAGTGATCAAAGATTCACATGTACTTTAAATTATTTGAGCAAAATGAATGAAAGTAATGATTCAAATGTCTGTGATCATGGATTCTCATGTCTCAAAATTGGCAAATTACAAATTTTTGAAAAAGAGTGCTTCTAAAACTGTTCAAAATGGGTTATGACAGACTTTTGTACACGATTAGGTAAATGGTCTATGTCACGTACGATTTTGATTGTTTTATGAGCTTAACAGAATGTGGAGTGAGTGACTTAGTGACCATCCGATTTTTGTTGCATGAGTTATGTTGTATAATCATAAATTTACAAACATCTTTGAAAAACTCGTGATTTTGGAAAAGTTATCTCAATTTTCTATCCAAAAGCTATACTTTTGTGTCCAAAAGTGGTACTCTTTTACTTAAAAGTTTTTTTGAAAGAATATAAAGTTATACTCTTAAATTTCTTAAACATCAATGGTTGTCACTACACGTGTTTTTTTGCCAAATTGGTATTTTCAAAATCAGAGTATATCTTTATTATTCTTGAAAGAGTATCATTTCACAAATGCTTTTTGGTGTGGAAACTCAAATAGAAAAGAGATAAAATCCATATGCAAAAAAGAAAAACTAAGTATGCTCGAAAAATAATTGTTAGAGCATATATACAAAATGAGGTCAAAAGAAAAAGATGAATAGAGCGTATGGCATGTGCCCGAAAAGGAAAAAATTGGCACATGAGAAAGAAAATGATCATAATATGCTCAAAATGAATTGCTAGAGCATATAAAAACAGACGGAGTGGAAAGAGACAAAAATATTATATAAATGCGTAATTCATAACCTTATCTCATTTTAGTAATCACTTCACTTCATCATACAATATTCATCATGGCTCAACAAATCATTCCCGCTGATCAACTTGTCTCCACTAAATACCAAAGCATTAAGATATGCAACAACTATGTTGTGCTCCAGAACATCCCATGCTCACCAGAATGCAAGATTGTAGGAAAAATTCTACTTGATCATCCTCTAAGCTATGTTCTTGCTGCGACTGTAGATGTTCCAATTGTGTACCTACAACAGTTTTGGAAGACAATCAACAAGGTTCCTGATACCAAGGACACAATCAAGTTTAAGCTGGACAGACAAGAGATAGTTTACACTGTCGATATGTTTCGCTCTACTCTCAAGCTTCTAATGAAAACTCTAGAAAATCCATTCATCGCACCAACAACCATGAAGGTGATTAAACCATTTATGCAGATGGTTGGTTATCAAGGAGTTGTTAATAAAGTAAGTGCCTTCTACACGAAGTTTCTTGCTCAACCATGGGAGACCATGTTCAAGGTGTTCAACCGTTGTCTGACTACAATGACATCTGGGCATGATTTAACAAAGATCAACATACTTCAGATCTTTCATGTTGTGGTCAATCATGTTCATGTTGACTATGCTGATCTTCTATGGTGGGACTTTCTTAACTGCGTACATCAGAAGAAAGATGTTATCCAGTACCCTCGCTTTACAAAGCTTATAATTGTTGATTTGATGAAGAAGTTTCCTTCCATTCCTCAAAAAATTAAAGAGGATTATCATTCAATCAAGGATGATATTACATTGGTGAGTGTTTACTCTATGGGGAATGTGATAGTCCGAGGGATGCTGATTTCCGGATGCATTCTTTACTGATGAAATTCGTGCCACCGAAGATTATACGGAGTATGAGACGGTGTTTGTCAGGGTAGTAGTTCAAATGATTCAACCACAACCGTTTGTATCTACCCAAGGAATTCATATGATTACACCTAGCACCCATAGGTCACCTACCCTTAGTGCTGTTAGTCTTCAGAAGAAGAAGTGAAAGAGTGTTGCTTGGGAAACAAGTTCACCTTGGAAATCTCTCAAGGTTACCATTAAACAAAAGAAAACAAGAAGTACTCTAATTCCACCTCTTAGTGATGACAGAGAGAGGGATGGAATTGCTGATGCAATCCTTTTAAGTCTCACACTGCACAAAACCGCTTTAACAGCTAAGGCACAAGAGAACATAGCCAAAGTTTAAGAAAAGATAATAGAGGAGGATATTGATAAGCTGGTAGATGGTGAAGATGAAGAGTTATATGCAAGTGAGTTTGCGAATTCTGTGTTCCATGATAATGATGAAGATGATTCCGGTAATAAGATAGTGCCCGAGAGTCATAAGGAAAATCTAGAAATTATTGATGATGATGATGAAGAGAATGAGAATGAGAAAGAGAAGAAAGACGACAAGAAGGATGAAGACGATGATAAGAAGGATGATAAGGATAAAGACAATGATGATCATACTGATCATGTATTGGTCTGAAATCAAGAGACGAGTAGTTTGGAGATTAGGAAAGAGAAGATGCAGACACCAATTTCCACACACCTAGATCCGTTAAGATAAACTTATCTTCAGATAAGAAATTTTTTAGGAATTGACGGATACTGTATCACCCTCAACTGCCACTACATCCAAAGATCCACACAAGAAAAGACACATTTCCAGCAAATGCAGTCATCTTCCAGGAGCGCTTCGCAGGATGTGCAGGCGTCAAGGATATATGATCAGGGATATGGAAAGAAAATGTATGGCGAACAATGAATTCTGGAAAGTTCATGGAAAGGTTGATAAAGTTCTTCATGAAATTATACCTCAAATAGCTGAAAGAGCCACAAATAATTTGATTGAAGGCAACTTAAAAAGAGTTGTGGCTGATACTATCATTCAAGAGCGAGACGCTTTTCAAGCTGAAGTACCTACTCTTATTTCCAAAGAATTTGCTACACACGTACCCAAGATCATAGAAGAACTTTTCAAGATTCATGTACAGAACAATGTTATTCAAGTTCATCCCACAACAAGTTCTTCAACTGCTACAACTTCATCCGCTGATCTTTAGCAACAACTGTATTTGAAGATGAAGTCAAGTCTTTAAGATCAAGCTAATGATCCAACATTGTGGGATGTGCTTAAATGTAAGTTTGAAAAGTCTTCCACCTTACATACTTCTTGCAGGGATGATGCTTTCCACTCACAACATCATAATGACCATCAAAAAGATGATGCTCCTCCTGAGGGGGAGAAGCGAGCAAAAAGACATAAGACATCCAAAAGTTTGAAGTCTACAAGGGGTTCTTCTTCAAAACAACCACCTAAAAGATTCAAAAACTTATGTATCCAAACAACAATAACAACAACAGGAATGGGATGCATGAGTTAAGGAAACAATTATTGATAAGGATGAGGTAATTCGTGAAGAAGAAACTCCTTAGCTGATAGCAGAATTTCAGAATGTTGATAAGAGTATTCCAACTATCTTTGATCATGCAAGAATAGAGGCAACACTTAATGATATAATGAGTAATCAGTTCAGAAATGCTGAAGAGTATGCCTACCATTTGGAACAATCAACGAATTATATAGAGAATCAGATAGTTTAGGAGAGCAGACAAGAGGACATAAGATGATTAAAACCACAGGCTCTCGTTTTCTATAGACCACAAAGAAACCCAACTGACCTCCAAGGTATTTGTACAACAAAGATATGTTCTTCTTGAAGAATGGAAATACTGAGGAGAAGAAGTACATTCTTTCACTCTACAAGATACACGTAGTACCTTTTCCAGAAGCTGATTTGGAAGAAAGGATGAATCGTTAGGCTTAAAAAGAGTTCAAGACTTTCAATGATGAAGCATGATTATCAATTCAACATTGGAAAGATTCATGGCATAAGAGAGTGTACAAGCAAAATCAAAGAAAAGTTAGAGATAATCCAGAAGACCATTTCTCCAATCACAAGATTACAAAAGTTGTTAGAATTACTACTGATCAACAGTATGGTTTAGACTTTATGCAACAAATAATTATGATAAGAGAAAATGATAAGCCTGATAGTTTTTCTAAAGCTGACTTCAAGTACTAGAACAAAAACAATATTGAAGACTTGTACTATCTCTGTCTGAACAAGAAAGTCAATTATCGTGAAACTAAGTTGCTGAATTCTTTGATAACATTCATCATAAGTCGTGTTATCTGGGAGAGAGTTTAGGATTTCCAGTTAAGTATAGAGAGTTACCAGATCAAGATCAACTTAACAACACCAATATTGATATTTCCTGGTATTGAAGCACGTGATCCTTACACAATAGTATATACGCTAGATACATGTTTGATTTACTTAAACAACAAAGTTAAGAAACAAGTTATGCGTTTGGTGGAGATTGTTAAGTTCTATGATGCTATGCTGGAAAAAGTTTTGAAGGAAGTAAAGCTAAGGATCTCTGAGATTGAGTTCTGGAAGAAACCACCACTGCTAGGTGCATTAGACCTTGACCTAATGAAAGCGTACGAAAGATAAATAATCAAGCGTCTAAGACATCGTGAGCAAATGAGAAGGTGTGAATCGTTCGTGAATGGAAGACCAATTCTGTCGACGATGAAACATCTATAATAATCAACCCTTAGAGGGAGATTGTTAAGAATAAGAAAAATGTTTATTATTAAATAGAATTGGTCATTGTATATTTTATAGTTTAGATAGTAATTATATTGTAATAAAGTCTATCTTGGTCAAACTTAAATAATATTGACCAAGGTTTGACTAAAGTAGGCAAAATAGTTAGGACAAGTTAACAAGTATATATACATGTAGCACTCTGTAAAATTTCAAGTCATTATTTAAATCTATGCTTTCATTATTTATTTTACTTTTGAGTAAAATTTATTTTTACGGATAACCGGATAGGTTATCCCGCGTATGCAGTAAAACGTACGTTAAATGTGAACCCGATTCTAGACTAAATATTAGTCTACATGCTCTATGCATTTTTATTATTTTAAATATATATTCTATATGTCGAACTTTTATTTTCTGTTTTTATGTAACATTTGTGCGTTTTGCGTTTTTAGCTTATACCCGCACCTGTTCCCGAGTGTACGTCGACCTATGATTTTATCAACGCCAACTTATTATTAATGACATGCTCAAACAATTTAAAAATAGTTAGTGTCACCCACACTTATAAACTTAATCAATTTTTACACGTATACGTCTTTTTGTGTATAGCTTGGTATTTAAACCTACGTGTTTGTTTGCTGATAGTTTAAACTTAAAATGTTTCAGCATATAATTTCTCCACTTAACTCAAGATAATACTAACTCCTAACACTATAAATAAGTCATGCGCATTATTCTTTCTAGTGTTATCTCTAACACATAACGATGTCATGTGTCAACATGCCACCATGATTATTTAACATGTCATCAACCCACATAGTTATCATGATCATTATTATATATACTATAAAAGGAAAGAAACGGTGTCGTTTTTGACACTTGCTACAGTGCCAACGAGTTGGGCTAAGTTTGGCCCAATAATATTGATCTACATCCAGATCCAATAGCCTTATTAAACAAACAAATGGGTAACGTTTGTTTTTTTTTCCTTAAAGTAGGCGAAATAAAAAATAAAAAAATTTGTTGACACAATAGAGAAGAAAAAAAATATATTACAAAAATATCGATTTATTCAGATCAAAAAATACTCGCGGAAATATCTTTGATACCTAATAACCTTAAACTAAGTGACAGAGGTTATAAACGTACAACTCTATATTTCGCATTAATATATATATACTAAAAATGGCATTAAACAGTGTCGTTTTACGCTACTAAAAACCATAAGCCCAAATATATAACACATACATACTCAAATCCTATAAAATTATATTAAAAAAAAGGAAAGAAACGGTGTCGTTTTTGACACATGCTACAGTGCCAACGAGTTGGGCTAAGTTTGGCCCAATGATATTGATCCACATCCAGATCCAGTAGCCTTATTAAACAAACAAATGGGTGACGTTTGGTTTTTTTCCTTAAAGTAGGCGAAATAAAAAATAAAAAAAATAAAAGAATTTGTTGGCACAATAGAGAAGAAAAAAATATATTACAAAAATACCGATTTATTCAGATCAAAAAATACTCGCGGAAATATCTTTTATACCTAATAACCTTAAACTAACCGACAGATGTCATAAACGTACAACTCTATATTTCGCATTAATATATATACTAAAAATGGCATTAAACAGTGTCGTTTTACGCTACTAAAAACCATAAGCCCAAATATATAACACATATTTACTCAAATCCAATAAAATTATATTAAAAAACCCATATAGCAAAAAAAAAAACATTTAAACACGAGACCCAACACATAAGCCCATATAAGAAAAAAACAAACTATTAAACATGAAACCGCACAAAAAGAAAATAAATAAATAAATAACGCCCCGCAACAAGGAATTCGCGAAAAATTATGCCCTGCGGCAACGCTTCGGCTATGTAATCAAATCGCACAAAAATAAGCCCCAACGCAACGCGCGAAAAGTCCAGCTATTACGCAATCAAAAACCGCCCTATGCTAAGAAAAAAAATAAAATAAAAACTAACGGCCCGCGGCAACGCGATTCGCGAAAAATTATGGCCTGCAGCAACGCGCCGACCATGTAATCAAATCGCACAAAAAATAAGCTCCGCCACAACACGCGGAAGGTCCAGTTATTACGCAATCGAAAATCGCCCTACGCTAAGCAAAATAAAATTAATTTAAAAAATAAAAAATAAAAAAAATTAACAACCCGCAGCAACGCACGAGCAATTATGCTTGTTCCTTACTATATAAAAACGTTAATAAAAAAAACTCTTCATACATCCAACAAAAGCTCCATAAGAAAATTAGGTGGTGACACGTTACACGTTACACGTTACACGTTTAACTCTAAAACTAGTAGAAATGATACGTGTATTGAGATGCTAAAAGGTTACGAGTAAATTGCAACACGTGTTTGACCAAATATTTGAAGACATTCAAAAGTCCCGACCCATACTGTGCTACCCATTCAATCATTCAGTAACCATTTTCACATGGCTGAACCATGCTTTTCAAACCATAACCCTCCCCTTTCACTTCTCATTTAATTGTAAATAGTTTTCTCAATTCTCTTCCAAGCTCTAAAATGTTATGTCTCATCCATCTGACACGAATGTTTCAAAGCGATGTCGAGTTAACCAAAATAAGAAGGGCCGTAAATGAACCGGACAAACACGGACGGAGCCTTGTTCATGTTCGTTCATTTAATTTTAGCCGGACAAATAAACAAACACGATCGCTTAAACTAACAAATTTTCTTATTCATGTTCGTTTATTAAGAAATAAGGTTGTTCATGTTCGTTTATGTTTGTTCATTTAGACACAAAATAAACATAAATGAACGAACATAAACGATCGGACGTAACTAAACATAAAATTCACAATAATATACACCCTATTGTGTTTTATAAGTGTTGTTTTGTTTAAGTAAAATAATTTTAAAACTATATAATAAAAAAGATACAAAAGACGATCATAAACATATATACGATCATAAACGAACGAATAATCAGAGGTTCACGAACATAAATGAACGAACAAGACTTTTGTTCATATTCGTTCATTTAACTAAACGAACATAAAATGTTGTTCATGTTCATTCATTTAATAAATAAACGAGCATAAACGAACTTTTTACCGAACGGTTCACGAAATGTTCACTGAACGTTCAGTTCGTTTACAGCTCTAAAAATAAGCATGTCTAGGTATGAGTGGTTCCGTAAAAATAAGCATGTCTAGGTATGAGTGGTTCCGGTTCAGTTATAGTTAGTGTGACCCGGCAGAGTTGGGTCACGTCTAGGTGCTATGCTCAACGTCAAGCTCATATCTCATCATAAAAAGAAACTAAGGTATTTTGTGACAAATACTTACTGATTTGACCAAAATAGTCATTACATTCTCCACTCTATTAAAAACAAGTCAAATTTCTATGATAGATTAGAACAAGAAGAAGATTATATAGAATATTTCAAACACCACAAGCTTCTCCTTTATTCGAACTCGAAATAGGTGACACGAAGGAAACCACTTGATAAGTAGTTCATGTAACACTGATGGTTACTTTGGTGGTGAAAAAAGGAATAACGTGGACACCGGAGCAACTCGATACTACGGAACAGTCGTTACTTAGCGCGAGTCAAATGTTTCGAGAATCGGCTACTAGTTATTACTTCTTTTCTTTTGTTGTACTAGATGACATATATAGTTATAGATGCATGAAATGTGTGCTTTAGAATTTCTTTGGACTACATTAATCAGATAGAGATGATTACACTAGACTAATAACGGGAGTTCTCCTTTGCTCAGCCAAGGAGATCAACTCCTACCTAGTAAGCTCGACATGACATCTTATTACTCCGATAGAGAGCACGTAAACATTTGAATTGGCAATTTTGATTAGGTTGAATATGACCGCTTTGTATTCATTCGAGTTAGTGTTCACGATTGAGTTCGTGACCATGCATGGTATTGTGTTTATGTCGAACATTCAAGATTTGGAATGTCGTGTTGGGTTAAGGTTCGTTTTCGGGTCATAGATTTAGTTGCGTACAATTTGTAGTTCGCGGAGCTTTGGTTGATGATTGGGAGATGTTCGTGTTTGGAGTCCCTAGTCGATGGGGTTGAATAATTAATACGACGAGTTCATATTTGTCACACCCCCAAAATATCAGAGTATAATGGCAACCGAGGGAGTGTGACTTCATGAATATCATGCTTCTAAGAAATAGCAGAACGACCTCTATATGAGACGTTTTAAGAAAACAGATCACTTGAATTAGGAAATAATAAATTGTTTAACATTCAGCGGAAGCATAAAATAGACAATACAACATCGTTTTTAAATAGTACAAGTGATCTTCAGATAACTGGAAAATGACTGCAATGCATGAGACTTCATATAGCATCTTCATTCTTAATACCTGAGAAAACATTGCTAAAGTGTCAACATAAAGTTGGTGAGTTCATAGGTTTGTTTAAGCAGAAAATGTAGTGTTTGTGAATCACAAGATTTCATCCACATATGACAATATAACAGATACAAAGTCATATAAATTGCATTACTATTGTCTAAGCTCATGACACCGAAGCGTTAACATATACCAACAATAAATGAATGCCCTTGCAGGTGTCTAACCCGGGACACCCGTAATCTGACTCAAATGAAACTGTGTTTGCTTGACTAATGTCAGTCCAAGACAAACAGGGATTGTCAATCCTGATAGATCTATCCATAACATTCGCGCTCACAAAGATTGACGGTTCATGATAATTCGGGCAAATAGCAACTTGGGTTAAATCGGGACTTAGACCAATCAGTAATGAGTAATTGTACTTGTATTCATACGTTTAAAATAAGCAATGTTCTCACCCCAAAAGATGATTTAAAACAGTAGAGTAGGGGCTATGAAAACTCACCTTGTCGGTTAATCGATGGAGATTGGAAATGGATTAAGGCACGTCAAATAGCGACTCAGTCAAACACCTAAGTAATTATAACAATTACTGAGTTTACAATCTAAAATTAATGTATGCAGTAAATTATGCAATTGGTCAAAAGGGTATTGTCGTTTGGGAGTTAACGTCTTACGTTCTCAAAGTGTTGATTAAACCGTTGGCTCTAGGAATGGCTTTAAAACTATTAGTACCTATATAAGAATTTATACTGGCACGCGTCGCAATTTATATTCACAATTCCATGTGTTTTATATCTAAGAAGTACGAACATTATTCGTAAGTTACTAGGTTTATAATTATCGCGTTTATTTAATCTACATCGAAGTCATTAATTTATCTGCGTAATTATCAGGTTTATACATTACGGCTCACTCAACTCGTCTAAATCTCTTATCGAAAATATATTTTTAATCCCTTGACTTTCCAATTAATAATATATATAATATATATTTTATATTCTTTTATTCTCATGACTTTCTATATTTAAACCTGAATAGTCTTAAAATATTTTTAGCGTTGAACACGTTTTTATAAGCCGTGTTAAATTTATTTACTCTTTTAAAACTTGGTTTCGTGGTTACAAATTTTAAATCATAAGAAAATATTATTTAGCTTTTTCCGCTTAACGCACTAATCATTTGCTTTTAAAAAAAAGTTTTCAACCCATTAGGATTCGGTTGGAACGTTTTCGAGAGCTCAAAAACATGCAAGTTCTCCATACTTCTTTACGTCAATAGAAAATTTATAAGTCGAAATATATACTAGTTTTTAAACTATCACATGTATCCTTTTTATAAAACCCCACTTGGGTGCTAACTCTTTTCCCTTTTTCTGATTTCTGTCGCCCAACAGTGGGTTATACCCACTTGCCTT